>SKCR01001119.1:0-40516 GCA_019454045.1 Zanthoxylum bungeanum | reverse complement strand
ACAAATATGGTATAAAGTGTGGTCTAGGGAGTCAGTGAATGCATTGGGTAGAGTGTTGGGGTCTTGTATACGTAGTATGCTCGAGGTACTAGTATGTGAGTCACTAACTCTCCAGTATCCAATCTTTGAGTACGTCCTCAAAATTCTATAGAAAGGTTAGTTAGAATTCCTAAGCTATTCGAATATCATTCCTTATTAAGTAACTATATTCTTGTTCAAGTTCAAAATCCTTCCTTGATCATCTTGATTATTAGTAGAAGTTCAAGATAAGTTATAAAACTGGATAGTAAAGTCGTAAGAATATTTACCTAATGGTGTAGGAAGAGAAAAACTATAAGAAAAGAAAGGGATGATGTATAGATGTTTATGGCTACCAGAGACAAATAGAAGTAAATAGACAGAGTGAGATAATAAAGAAAGTGCTAGGACTCATAGTAATAAAGGGAATGTAGTAGACCCGAGCAAGAATTAATGTTTAGTTGACTCAAGCAAGGTTCTTTTCCTCCTTAGTAAAATTCTTTCGAGTACAACCAATAAACCTTTAGTATTCGGGTAGATAGCAAGATACCCGAATAGCGAAGAATTGTCATAAGATAAAGAATAAAAAGCAAAAAATCGAGATTTGTCAAAGAATTTCCAATAGATGCAGGTACCACAAAGGATGTAGGGATTCTAAATACCCCAAACTTAGAGTCTTAAGAAATAGAGTGAATGAGCGTCATAATGGAGACAAATTAGTTGTTTCAACCAAAGAAACTGATATAGATAAGGCATGACCAACCAAAATTCTCGCCACTCAGTGATACCAGTTAAGGAAGTTGTCCTGATGAAGCCTATCTCATACCTATCTTACATGAAGAAACTGATATAGATAAGGCATGACCAACCAAAATTCTCGCCACTCAGTGATACCAGTTAAGGAAGTTGTCCTGACGAAGCCTATCTCATACCTATTTTACATGAGTAATAGACTCTAGCAGGACACAAAGTACCAAAATAAGAAAATCGATATCCGTCGAAATGTAGATTCTTGTCTTATCCTTTACCAATATAGATAAAGATAATCTTAAAAAGCCCAGTACCAATAATATGATACCCTAAGACAAAAACAGAGAAGACTGAAAGATAGATTACCAAGAAAAGGATCAACAAGGCTGTTAAGGCTAAAGATGGGAGAATTCGTGTAACGAGCGGTAATCTCTTCGACCAATAATCTCGACTACCATTTCATTCTAGGATGAATATTCATAATGAAAATTATGTTGAATACATATGCACTCATGAAGTGACCTTGGGGGAACAATCGATATTCCTCGACGTTCCGATACAGAATTGTACGATGTTTCATTCCAAACAACCTACGGTGTTTGGGCCGTAACCTTCTCATACGAACTCCGATTTTTATGAATTTTATATCGCCAGAAAGCTGGGATCGAGATATATGACTTTCGTGTTGACCAATTTTCCAACTTCGGATTAGAAATAGGTCAAAAACGTAAGTCAAATTCGGATGAATAGTAATTTTGGACTCAATTGGAAGAATCCCAAACTTTCTACATAATTCTACACTTATCTCCAACCTTCCAAATATCCTACAACCCCCACTATATATAAGAGTACACTATTCAAAAATAAAAAAAAAATAAAATTTTGAAACAAAAATGGAAGAAGAAATCGTGAGAAGAAGAGGAGGAAGAATGAAGAAGGAAAAAGAAGAAAATGGAAATAAGATAAGTAGAAATAAAGAAGAAGGAAGAATCAAGAAGGGATGGAACCCATGAAACCCTAAAGGATGAGGAAAATCAAGCATAAAGAAGGTAAAAATTTTGACCCAAAAGTTTAGTTATGGAATTTTTATGAGTTTGATGTCACGATTAGATTATTAGGGTAATAAGGATTTCATATTGGCAATTTATATGAAGAGAAATTGATGGTTGGATTAAGTATTCAATTTGTGTTTTGGAAATCTTAAAGGGTTTATAAGGTAATGAGAACAATGAGATTAAGAGTAATTGAGGCTTATAATGATGACGTTCTAGAATGTCTAATTGAGGATTTTTGTTTATGTAATTGTTGGGAAAAGTGTGCAGAAATTGGGTATGAGAAAAAGAGGATTTAGGCCTGAAATTGGCCTTGCGTCGCGACGCAGAAAGCCCCGCGTCGCGACGCGATCTGGGAAAACTACCCAAAAATACCTTTGATGCAGGTCACATCGTGATGCGCCCGACAAAAATTTGGGCACATCTCTGGACAATCCTTATCGCGATGTGCACTGTCGTGCGTCGCGACGGGTAGTCAAATTATACTCCAAATCTGTTCGAGTCATTCCAGCTTCACCCGAACGCATTAGGGGCTACCCTATAAGTCTCGTATCAACTCGTATGTTCATGATACATCATGATTTGTATATGATACCTTCAGAGTGATAATGCTTACGTGAATAACCAAATTTTAATCTGATTCTGTAATGCATTCTTAGTCCATTCTAATCTAGTTTATCCTATGATAAATCATCACAGAAAACACATGTTCTTTAGCGAAGTGATAAAAGGCTAGCAGAACTCCAAAACTGTGAGTGGACCTCTTTTTTCATAACTGATTTTACTTAACAATTTTTAATATCAGACTTATTTTTCAGCATATAGGGCGTTAGCCACAATCTTACTATAGTTGTTTTTCAGATAAGGATGATTTAGAAAAAGAAATGTTTTCCAAAACCAATTATATGATTTTCGGGGAATGGGAAAAAACCCACCCATGTATGTAACTTTATACAGTTTAGAATTGACAGACAGAGAACATGTGCACATGTAGAGGACTGGGGGAACGGTGATATGTAACACCCCCAGATCCTAGTTCAGGGCTACGGAGAAGGCGATACGTAACGCCCTTAGACCATAGTTTCAAAGCTTGGAGGGTAGCATAGATCCGCACCCCCAGTTCTAGTTCTGTGGCTTGGGGGATGATGATACGTAACGGCCCAAGACCACCAATTTCAAGAACATAAGTGGCATGCTTTGGGGGACGGTGATACGTAACGCCCCTATTCGTCAAGTTTTTCAGATACAGACTCATTTTCAGATTCCAGATTTTTAGTATACAGCTTTCAGAAATCAGATTTTAGAAATAGTTTTCAGAAACCATAGCTTCAAAAGCAGTTTTCAGAAAGATTTGTTTTATAAAGGAAATTTTAGACACGATATTATATATAAACGAGTTTTCTTATAAAGATTTCCTCTAGCACTTTGGTTTTAAAACTAAATGTTTTGATACTAGTATTTCAGTTTTCTATCCACTCACTTAGATCGTACGACGATCTAACCCCATCCTAGTTTCCTTGTTTTGTAGGTATTCTCGGAGGACGAGCTCGGGAGGATGGATACTAATGCAGTCACTAGGGTATGGAGTCCATCAGTTCCAAAGTCAGAGAGAGTGTGAGTCCTGTCAGTTCAAGTAAAAGTTATGTAATAGTCATTATTTGAGTCGTTGTGAAGTAAATATAATTGAGTACACAGTCATTAATGTTGAGTTTGTGAGTTATGTTATGGAGCTTGGGCCTTGGCCCACACTTAAGATATTTAAATAAAAGAAAGTTAGTTTTAGTATATGTTTATGGTGTGAGAGTTAGAGGCTCAGGGGGATAATACAGCCTATTCATTACTGGTAGCATCTCCCGGACTGGGGATGTTACAAAGATGGTATCAGAGCATGGTCTAGGGAGTCAGTGACTATAGTGGGTAGAGTGCTGGGGTCTTGTATACATAGTATGTACGAGATACTTGTATGTGAGGCACTACCTCTACAGTATCTGATCCTCGAGTACATCCTCAAAGTTCTATAGACAGGTTAGTAAGCCCTCCCAGACTAATCAAATAATGTTTCTCACGAGAACAACGACACTATAGATCTAAGTTGAGAATTCTCCTATAGTTATTCTAACCCATTATCAGAAGTACAAACGAGCTAGGAAACCAGACAGTAAGATTTTAGGAATAGTATTCGAGGGAGTGGGAAATAAGTTATAAGAAAGAGAGATGCGTAGAGGTTAAAGCAGTCGAAGACGGAAAGGTAAGGGAATAGAAAGCAATAATAAATCTCTATGGGTAATTAACTAAGGAGGTAGAAAAGAGAGAGAGAGAAAGTTAGAACGAAAAGCAAGGAATGAAAAAGTAAGGAATATACGACCTAAGTATCAAGAGATAGTAAAGAGATAGAAAATATAGAATGGGATAATATGGATGACACCAGGACTCGAGATAGAGAAGAAGAATATGGCGGGTCTGAACGAGAGTAAAATACCAAATAAACTTAAGTAAAGTCATTTTCCTTCAAAGTAAGATTTCTTTTCTTCACAAAAATTTTTCCTAGTTGATCTAATAACTCTCGAGCATCTCGTAAAGATAGTGAATTCCCCGAATAACCAAAATAGCCATAAGGCAGAAGAAGCAAGGAATCGGGATTATTCGTGAAGGCTTCTAATAGATGTGAGATGCCATAAGGATGAAGAGATTTTAGATTTCCCAAAATCAGGGCCGTAGGCAAATAAGATGGAGAACGATAGAAACAATGATTAATTGCCATAGTCAAGGAATCCAATAAATAAGGCCCCGACCTACCCTGATCCTCACTCCTCCGTGATATCAGTTTAAGAGGATGTCCCGATAGAGTCTATCTCATACCTACCCTACATAAGCACTAGACTCCATCAGGAAATAGAGTACTAGAACAAGGATGTAGAAACCCATCGAGACATAAAGAAAAGAACCGACAAGATATAAAGTAGTTCCTACCAGCATAGATATAGATAACCGTAAGAAACCCAACGAAAGTTCATCTTAAGAAATGGAAAGACCATGGAAGGTAGATAACCAAGAAAATAATCCGGGAAGTCTCAGAAGGTATGAAGAAGAGAATCCAGAATAACCCAAAGATTTAGACACGTCAGCACAAGGTTTGCAAGACTAGTAGGAGTCTATAAGATAGACCAAATGTCGTAGAACCCACAGATAAGCCTAAGTCAGTAGTAACCCATTGAAGAATATAAGAATAGACCTATGAAGTTGGAGACATTTAGAAAGTGGCAAGAGTACCAGTACGGACAACATAATAGAATGACCAAATCAAGGTTTATAGCAAGAACATATAGTGGAAATCTAAGAAGTGGACAGAATAACGAACCACCATAAGCCCTTGTAGTACGACTTAGAACCAAGAAATAAAAGTTTGAAAAATAGAAAGAAAGAAAATGGAAGTGGTAAGAAAATTCAGTATGTATAGTAGCATAGGTAATGTAGCTGGGAAGCAGCAATAGAAATAAGACCTTGGAGCGAGTAATAAAAGAAATAAATCTTAATGTAGCTGGGAAGCAGCAATAGAAATAAGACCTTGGAGCGAGTAATAAAAGAAATAAATCCTAAGGCATGAATTAGACACTTAACTAGATATGTGAGCATATAGCCATTCCCAACTTAGAACCAAGAAGTTAGGATACATAAGTAATTAGGAGGAATGCGAAAAGTGCAACGAAATTCAGAACATTTAGGCAAAAAGGTTAATATAACAATAAGATAGTAGTATAGAGAATTTATAATAGTTATGTAGCCTAAGATATAGAGTAGTTGACCAGATCATCACCGAAATTAGGTGTTAAACAGAATACGTAACACAGCATCCCTATGGAATGAATATGCTCACCCCTCGACATAAAGCCTAGTAACGAAAGAATCAATAAAGAATAGCAATCGACAGATTACATGAACCACGAGATGGCTCGACAGCCAAGTCGATGAATCCAATAAAATACAGAAAAGAATCATGAGATGAGATGGTTCGAAGCTATAATAAGTTGAGCTAAAATTTGGAAACCTTCATTGATTCAAGAAACCCTCAAAGAAGTAAAGACTTATAAGTACGAAGAGACTAAGGAGAGTATTTCTTAGAAATATAGCGATAATTTTATAAAGAATTATATGGTATTGAGCAGAAGGACTAGGTAAAGAGTAGCACCTGAACCAAAGACCTAGTAGGAGATGTCCTAAGTAATCGAAATAGATGGAATTTTCATGAACTCATAAGAGTAAGGGGTTTAAGGAACTAAGACGAGGAAGAAACCTTTGTAGCAGAGGAAGTTTCTTAAGGAAAAATAGAAAAATGAGTACAGCAGCACTCAGAGGAGGAGAATAACGAATTCAGAAGGTCAAACAATAGAGACGATACATAGATGATTAAAGAGGCAGTACGTGAAGATTGTTAGAGAGCATGACTCTAGAGTGATTTTATGGAATATGTGGGATGATTGATTGCTGAAAATGATCAGGAGTTAGGTTGAAAAAGGCAAGCCAAACAAGTTTTAGCAGTAGTACCTTAGTATAAGAAAGTACACCAGACACGTATACACGAGAGTCCTAGGCGAAGGATATGTGCCACCAGATCATCATGAACTGAAAAGCCTCAAGATAAGTTCCCGCCCTCCTAACCTTCGTTAAACAGTAACAAAGAAGTTAGACTTCGAAGTTCGTCTTAAGATATTCACAGAATCAAGAGAATGTGTAGTTGATAGAGATTGGCACAAAAAACCTTTAGATATAGTTCATGAACAGAATAAAGGAAGAAATAGTTCTAAGAGAGAGATTTAGAAGAAAAGTTATCTAGATGAACGATGAAGAGAGAAAGTACTAGTTAAACAATGACAAGGATGGAAAAGAATAGTGTTAAACATGGCTGGAGATATAGGCGAGATGACATCCTTCGAATAAGGAAGCAGAGGAATAGGCTAGAAAAATCTTAAGAATAGCACAGAGCAAGGGAAAAGATAAAAAGGTTTAGAAGAAAGATAGTCTAGAAGAGATGATTAAGAAAGGAAGTCATAGTCAAGAAATTATGGAAGGCAAAAGAGATAGACATAGACATAATCAGAGAAATGTAGAAGTTGTTACCCCTGCAAATAAAAAAATAGAGGCATAGGTCGCAGGAGTTCAGTTAAAGGACAAACCCGGATAAGAGGCAAAAACGTCAGGAGAAAAACTAGTAATAATTCAGATACCAGACAAACAATAACAAAAATGTATGATGATAAGACAGATTTACAACAGTACTAAGAAATATTAGGTTTTCAGGAACTAAAATAAGACTCGATGGAGAAAATTTATTAGAACATAAGGTTTAGCGGCGGAAAACTGAGAAGGTCAAATAGTTGGTTGAGCTCAGAGGATAACTGTTAAGATAAGGTACATTCTATGAAATCATTTAAATAGAATAACTGAAGAACTCGAAATATACACAGGCTAAAGTGAAAGTGAAGGTTATGGGTGAGAACATGAAGAATTATGGGAACATTTTAAACATGGAAAGTAGCAGAAGTTACTAAGAGTATTTTAAAGTTAGTTTCTTATAGCAAGAAGTACAAAAATGGGTGGTGAAGTCAGAATAGAACGAAGATGACCAAGAAGACATATTACAAATATGGCACAATTTTAGAAATAAAAAGCTCGTGAAGATAGATAGACATAAAGAATGTTGAATATAGTCGGAAGCGTTAAAAATAAAAATCTGTGATACATAAGAGGTAGGGGTAGTATGATGACATATTCAGAATAATAAACAGAGGAAACTTATGGATAGCTAGAGACATGGATATCTTGACATCGACGAAGAAAAGTCTACGAGTTGAGCCCCAAGAAGGATTCGAGGACGAATCTTATTTGGGGGGGAGAATTTGTAACGACTGGTAATCTCTTCGACCAATAATCTCGACTACCATTTTATTCTGGGATGAATATTCTCAATGAAAATTATGTTGAACACATATGCACTAATGAAGTGACCTTGGGGAACAATTGATATTCCTCGAAGTTCCGATACAGAATTGTACGATGTTTCATTCGGAACAACCTGCAGTGTTTGGGCCGTAACCTTCTCATAGGAGCTCTAATTTTTATGAATTTTATATCGCCAAAATGCTGGGATCGAGATCTATGATTTTGCGCTGAATAATTTTCCAAATTCGAAACAGAATTAGGTCAAAACGAAAGTCATATTTGGATGAATAGTAATTTTAGACTCAATTGGAAGAATCCCAAACTTTCTACACAATTCTACACTTATCTCCAATCTTCCAAATATCATACAACCCCCACTATATATAAGAGTACACTATTCACAAATCAAAAAAAAAATTAAAAAAAAAATGGAAGAAGAAATCGTGAGAAAAAGAGAAAAAAAAATGGAAAGAATATACGAAGAAAGAAAGAAGATAAAAAGTTAGAAAGAAGAATCAAGAATCAAGAAGGGATGGAACCCATGAAACCCTAAAGGATGATGAAAATCAAGCATAAAGAAGGTAAAAATTTTGACCCAAAAGTTTAGTTATGGAATTTTTATGAGTTTGATGTCATGATTAGATTATTGGTGTAATATTAATTTCATATTGGTAATTTATATGAAGAAAAATTGATGGTTGGATTAAGTATTCAATTTGTGTTTTGGAAACCTTAAAGGGTTAATGAGGTAATGAGAACAATGAGATTAAAAGTAATTGAGGCTTATAATGATGATGTTATAGAATGTCTAACTGAGAATTTTTGTTTGTGTAATTGCTGGGAAAAGTATGGAGCAAAATGGGTATGAGAGAAAGAGGATTTATGCCTGAAATTGGCCTTGTGTCATGACACAGAAAGGCCCGTGTCGGGACGTGATCTGGGAAATCACCCAGAAATGACTCTGATGCAGGTCGTGTCGCGACGCGAAGGCAAAAATTTAGCCATCTATCTGAAAAATCCGCGTCGCAACGCGCACTATCGTGCGTCACGACGCCCAATCAAATTATGGCCTAAATCTATTCGAGTCATTCCAGTTTCACCCGAATGTGTTAGGGGCTACCCTACAAGTCCCATATCAACTCATATGTTCATGATACATCATGAAATCTATGCAATACCTTCAGAGTGATAACGCTTACGTGAATTAGCAAATTTTAATCTGATTTCGTAATGCGTTCTTAGTCCATTCTAATCTAGTTTATCCGATGATAAATCATCACAGGAAACACACGTTCTTCAGTGAAGTGATAAAAGGCTAGCTGAACTCCAAAACTGTGAGTGAACCTATTTTCTCAGAACTGGTTTTACTAAACAGTTTTTCATATCAGTTTTATTTTTGAGCATATACGGCGTTAGCTGTAATCTTACTATAGTTGTTTTTCAGATAAGGATGATTTAGAAAAAGACATTTTTTCCAAAACATGATTTTATGATTTTCGGGGCATGGGGGAAAACCCACCCCAGTATGTAACTTGATACAGTTTGGAATTGATAGAAAGAGGACATGTGTACATGTAGAGGACTGTGGAGACGGTGATACGTAATGCCCTCAAATCCTAGTTCAGGACTAGGGGACAACAATACGTAATGCCCCGAGACCCTAGTTTTAGAGCTTGAAGGGTAGTATAGATCTGCACCCTCAGTTCTAGTTTTATGGCTTGGGGGACGGCGATACGTAACGCCCCAAGACCACCAGTTTCAAGGACAAGAGTGGCATGCTTTGGGGGACGACGATACGTAACGCCCCAAAGTCATGGTTTTGCATTCCAGGCTCCAGATAGACGTATGGGGGGACGACGATACGTAGTGCCCCCATGCGTCAAGTTTCTCAGATACAGACCCATTTTCAGATTCCAAATTTTCAGCATACAGCTTTCAGAAATCAGATTTTATAAGTAGTATCAGAGCATGTCCTAGTGAGTCAGTGACTACAGTGGGTATAGTACTGGGGTCTTGTATACATAGTATGTCCGAGATATTTATGATAGAAACCTGCCTGGAACAAAGCCAAGCAAACCTCTCCACGTGTTCTAAGCCCCAAGAACCGCGAATCATGATTTTGTAAGAACAAAATTGTTCCAATATCAAGTCCAACCCTTAAGGAACCTTGCCCGTAAGAACCTTCCTTTATTTCTTTGGAGAATCATGTACAGCGATACAGAGCCACAACGCTTGCCACACGTTAATAAGCTTTTGTTCCGTAGAACTAAGGAAGAATCCACTCCCTCAAGATGACACAAGTCACTTTGTTTTGAAAAAGATATATTATTAGTTAATTCCCAATTACAATTAATATTGCCCATTTAAATAGGTGGCTAACCCTAATTCTACCTAAATATAATAAAATCCTAGTAAAATACACCCAATAACATATAAAATACTTTAAAATTTCGTTCATGGGCTTTGTAATATAATTAAATTCAGCCCAGCACTTAAACAACACATACCTAAAAAAATATAAAATACAAAAGCTATAGGGATATTTTGCGTTTTAATTTTGACCAAGTCGAAGTCTGAAATGGACTTTGATGTAAGCTATAAAGTTGTAGAGCTATGAGTTCTCTTTCCAATACAACTTGAATCACCACATCGGACATCGGACGAGAAAGTTACGTCCAAATTATGAAGACTGTGCAAATCCCGCCACTACTAATGCACCATTCAGAAATAAAGCCGAAAATAAACCAAGGCAGCCCATGCACGTCCAAAAACCCATTTCATTCTTGATTTAGACATAATAAATCCTTCATATAAAGTCTCATGCATGGACCAAACTCCAGAACCCAAGGAATCTTCCAAATCTACAAAAATGGCTCAAATATACCAATCTGACCAAGCAATGCAATCAGCCACAACTTCAAGTTAACTTGGCCCAACAAACAGAGCTCATTCTGGATCACATCCCCAAATGATAGAAACCTACCTGGAACAAAGCCAAGCAAACCCCTCCACGTGTTCTAAGCCCCAAGAACCGCGAATCGTGATTTTGTAAGAACAAAATCCTTCCAAGATCAAATCCAACCCTTAAGGAACCTTGTCCTTAAGAACCTTCTTTTATTTCTTTGGAGAATCCTGTATAGCGATACAGAGCCACAACACGTGCCACACGTTGATAAGCTTTTTTTCTATAGAACCAATGAAAAATCCACTCCCTCAAGCTAACAAAAGTCACTTTGTTTTGTAAAAAGATATATTCTTAGTTAATTCCCAATTACAATGAATATTGCCCCTTTAAATCGGTGGCTAACCCTAATTCTACCCAAATATAATAAAACCCTAGTAAAATAAACCCAATATCATATAAAATAGTTTAAAATTTCATGCATCGGCTTTGTAATATAATTAAAGTTCAGCCCAGCACTTAAACAACACATAACCTTAAAAAATATAAAATATAAAAACTGTAGGGATATCTTGCATCCTCATTTTGACCAAGACTAATCTGAAATGTGTTGGACAAAATGACCCATAGCGTCACTATTTGCACAGATCATTGTGTTGTTGTAGAAAATTAACTATGTGACAAGGAAATTGCACTCTCATCATTTGTGATTAGATCACCATAGATATATAAATGAAGAGAGGTCCCTATGATTAGTTCCTGGACTGAGAATGATATGAGACAGTATCGGTTCCCGAAGGATTAATCATTAAATATCTCTAGCCGGAGTATTATCGAGACTGGACATCGATAATGCGGAATAGGCTAGTATTGCCCTTGTGTGCGTTGTGAGGGCACAACGGCATAGTTCTCATATATATAAGTATTGGATACTTATGCAAGTGCGATAGGAGGTCGTGTTTCACCGATGGTACGGGAAACAGCTTCGCTCTGGATAGACCCCTCGGAATCCCATTGGTATTATGACTATGTGTCTATGGGAGGCCGAAATCAAGGTAGGTGTGTATAGTCTTAACCTGAGACTTGCATCACTAATACTTGCGATAATCGGTAGACTTTGGTCTTGGTGGTACAGGGCTTTAACCGGTTCTGCGTACACCACTTCTGGGTTTATCAGAGAGTCGTAGTGTATTGGGTGTGATGTCAAGACGGAAGTATCACTTCAGTCATAGTGGAGATGATGTCACGCAGGATACGGTACTAGTGCTCTTGAGTGTTGCGCAACCAATCGGGATATTGTGACCAGGTCATGAATATCCGATTATAGAGACTATGTTACCAGACATCCGATATGTGCTTCGGACGGGGTAGACACTTATCCAGCCCCAGCCCTAGCACGTGACTATCCGATACTGGGCCGATATGCACAATACAATCGTATACTACGCTTGATACAGATCTTAATATTCTTAATGGATATGTCCGGAGAATTGGGAAGACTTGGTGCTTTGCTAGAGTCGACCTTGTCTCGTAAATCGTTAGTAGAACGTAGTACTTGGTACGTACGTGATTCGGATACTCCGACGACCGTATTTACTGCCAACTTATCCGGGATCTCATGGGTCGCTTCCCGATAATCCACCGATGACGCACAACTCGCACTCTTGAATAATCTGGGATTATATAGAAAAGAGAGAAAATTAATCTAGGATTAATTACGGAGATAATTTATCTAGGATAAAATATCGTCTAGAGAGAGATAACGATTAATTTGGAATTAATCGGTAAATTAATATATTCGATATATTAAACGAAATTAGATTTCGACGCGGAATTAAAATTAGATTTTAATTCGGGCGAACGAATTAATTTAGAATTAATTCGTTAGCGACGTAATAGTGAATTCGCTAGGCGTAATCATTTAATTACGACGCGACGGAAAAATCGTTAATTTGTAATTAGCGAACCCGAGCCCGAGTGTGATTGCGAGCGCATTCGTATTTCGAATTCAAGTGCGGCATCGCAAGTCGCATCAAGCGTCAAATCAATCGTCACATCAAGCGTCAAATCAAAAGTCACTTTGAGTGATTGATTGATTGATTGATTGATTGATGGATTGATGGATTGATTGCATCACATCACTTTATTAAAGTGACATGTGAATAGTTGATGTAAGTTGGTTGTAATAGTGTTTGAGGGAAAATCATTTACTTTGGTTTTATTTAAATCAATTAAGTAATTGGTTTTATTATTTTTTCTTGGAAAATATATAACTTTTTGGAAAAGCTTTTCATTAACACATTTACAACTTCTTCTCTCTCTTTTTCTCTCTTCTCCTCACGCCCAAAACAAAAAAATGTGGACTGGTTTTGAAGCCAAAATGGCGTGAGCAATGGGAAGCAAGAGTTGGGTTTTTGTGGCAAAAACCGCAAGAGCTAGCACACTACGAGTCTTGCGAAGGTGGTAGGGAGGTTAGCCAATGAGCCGGGATCCGTTCGACGAGGCTTGGAGCTCCGTTTCGCAGTTCAAATTTCAGATTTGGAGGGCAGTGAACTGCTACCAGTGGCGCCAAAAACAGTGGGCTTTTTGGGCTTCATTCGTCTTCAAATCGACTCAACCGATCGATGTGAGTATTCCGCTATCTCCGTTGGTGTGTTCACACAATGTTTTCATTGCTTGTTTGATCTTGGGACCTAGATAATAACCAACAAAATGGACTTTGATGTAAGCTAAAAAGTTGTAGAGCTACAGGTTATATTTCCAATGCAACTTGAATCACCAAAATCGGACATCGGACGAGAGAGTTAAGTCCAAATTACGAAGACTGCGGAAATCCCGCCACTACTAATGCACCATTCAGAAATAAAGCCGAAAATAAATCAAGGCAGCCCATGCACGTCCAAAACCCATTTCATTCTTGATTTAGACATAATAAAGCCTTCATACAAAGTCTCATGCATGGACCAAACTCTAGAACCCAAGGAATCTTCCAAATCCACCAAAATGGCCCAAATACACCAATCTGACCAAGCCATGCAATCAGCCACAACTTCAAGTTAACTTGGCCCAAAAAATAGAGCTCATTCTGGATCACATCCCCAAATGATAGAAACCTGCCTGGAACAAAGCCAAACGAACCCCTCCACGTGTTCTAAGCCCAAGAACCGCGAAACATGATTTTGTAAGAACAAAATCCTTCCAAGATCAAATCCAACCCTTAGGAACCTTGTCCTTAAGAACCTTCTTTTATTTCTTTGGAGAATCCTATACAGCGATACAATGCCACAACGCTTGCTATACATTTATAAGCTTTTTTTCCATAGAACCAATGAAAAATTCACTCCCTCATTATAAAACAAGTCACTTTGTTTTGTAAAAAGATATATTCTTAGTTAATTCCCAATTACACAGAATATTACCCCTTTAAATCGGTGGCTAACCCTAATTCTACCCAAATATAATAAAAATCTAGTAAAATAAACCCAATATCATATAAAATACTTTAAAATTTCGTACATGGACTTTGTAATAAAATTAAAGTTCAGCCCAGCACTTAAACACACACATAACCTTAAAATATATAAAATATAAAAACTGTAGGGATATCTTGCGTCCTCATTTTTACCAAGACAAAATCCGAAATGGACTTTGATGTAAGCTACAAAGTTGTAGAGCTACGAGTTCGCTTTCCAATGCAAATTGAATCACTAAAATTGGACATCGGACGAGAAAGTTAAGTCCAAATTACGAAAACTGCGTAAATCTTGCCACTACTAATGTACCATTCAGAAATAAAGCCAAAAATAAATCAAGGCAGCCCATGCACGTCCAAAACCCATTTCATTCTTGATTTAGACAAAATAAAGCCTTCATATAAAGTCTCATGCATGGACCAAACTCTAGAACCCAAGGAATCTTCCAAATCCACCAAAATGGCCCAAATACACCAATCTGACCAAGCTATGCAATCAGCCACAACTTCAAGTTAACTTGGCCCAAAAAATAGTGCTCATTCTGGATCACATCCCCAAATGATAGAAACCTGCCTGGAATAAAGCCAAGCAAACCCCTCCATGTGTTCTAAGCCCAAGAACCGCGAATCATGATTTTGTAAGAACAAAATCCTTCCAAGATCAAATCCAACCCTTAAGGAACCTTGTCCTTAGAACCTTCTTTTATTTCTTTGGAGAATCATGTACAGCGATACAGTGCACAACGCTTGCCATACATTGATAAGCTTTTTTTCCTTAGAACCAATGAAAAATTCACTCCCTAATGATGACACAAGTCACTTTGTTTTGTAAAAAGATATATTCTTAGTTAATTCCCAATTACACAGAATATTACTCCTTTAAATCGGTGGCTAACCTAATTCTACCCAAATATAATAAAAATCTAGTAAAATAAACCCAATATCATATAAAATACTTTAAAATTTCGTACATGGTCTTTGTAATAAAATTAAAGTTCAGCCCAGCACTTAAACAACACATAACCTTAAAAAATATAAAATATAAAAACTGTAGGGATATCTTGCATCCTCATTTTGACCAAGACTAATCTGAAATGGACTTTGATGTAAGCTAAAAAGTTGTAGAGCTACAGGTTATATTTCCAATGCAACTTGAATCACCAAAATCGGACATCGGACGAGAGAGTTAAGTCCAAATTACGAAGACTGCAGAAATCCCGCCACTGCTAATGTACCATTCAGAAATAAAGCCGAAAATAAATCAAGGCAGCCCGTGCACGTCCAAAACCCATTTCATTCTTGATTTAGACATAATAAAGCCTTCATATAAAGTCTCATGCATGAACCAAACTCCAGAACCCAAGGAATCTTCCAAATCCACCAAAATGGCCCAAATACACCAATCTGACCAAGCCATGCAATCAGCCACAACTTAAAGTTAACTTGGCCCAACAAACAGAGCTCATTCTGGATCACATCAATTTTTATGCAGGGCACTACCTCTCCAATATCGGATCCTCGAGTACGTTCTCTAAGTTCTATAGATAGGTTAGTAGGCCTTCCTAGACTAATCAAATAGTGTTTCTCACGAGAACAATGACACTCTAGATCTATGTTGAGAATTATCCTATAGTTATTCTGACCCATTATCAGAAGTACAAACGAGCTAGGAAACTAGACAGTAAGATTTTAAGAAAAGTACCCAATTGAGTCATTGACTATAGTGGGTAGAGTGCTGGGGTCTTGTATACTTAGTATGTCTAAGATATTTGTATGCGGGGCACTACCTCTCCAGTATCTGATCCTCGAGTACGTCTTCAAAGTTCTATAGACATGTTAGTAAGCCTTCCCAAACTAATAAAATAGTGTTTCTCATGAGAACAATGACACTCTAGATCTAAGTTGAGAATTCTCCTATAGGTATTCCAACCCAGTATCAGAAGTACAAACGAGCTAGGAAACCAGACAGTAAGATTTTAAGAAAAGTATCTGAGGGAGTGGGAAAATAAGTTATAAGAAATAGAGATGTGTAGAGGTTAAAGCAGTCGAAGAGGGAAAGGTAAGGGAATAGAAAGCAATAATAAATGTCATTGGACAATTACCTAAGGAAGTATAAAAGAGAGAGAGAGAAAGTTAGAAAGAAATGCAAGGAAAGAAAAAGCTCAATACATACAGACACATAGATAACAAAGAGCCAAGAGATAGGATATGGAAATAATAAAGAAGGATGCAGGAAGTGACAAGAAAGTTCAATACATACAGACACATAGATAACATAGCGTGAAGGCAGTAACGTAAATGGAAACCTCAGCATAGTTGATAAAAGTTGTTGAAAACCTTAAGACTTGGAGTAGACAATGCAGGTTCCAACAGAGTGAGCGATAACTCTTCTTTCCAGTAGTCCGACCATAGTAAGTGAATAGACACCCAATCAGACCATCGTTGAATTTAGACAAATAGCATAAACGTGTATTCTCTGATCTCTAAGGAATGCATGTATACACCCCTCAATTTAGAGCCCAATTATGATATGAATAAGAATTAAGAGAATCTGACATGATAAATAGATCACGAGATATCATGATAGTCGAATCAAGAGGTTCAACGGAATCTAGACAAGAATCATAAGACATAAAAATCTGAAGTTACTGTAAGTCTAGCCAATCTAGAGGAAATAACCTGCCATATTGTAGAACTAAGAGCTTTCAATGAAGTAAAGACTCAGAAGAGTAAGAAATCAAAGAGAGTAAATCTTAGGAATAATATATACGACTTATAGAGACCCTCATTATACTAAATGGAAGAACTAGTAAGAGAATAGCACCGAACCAAAAGTTTTAGTAGAGATGCCATAAGCGATCAAAGTTGATGGAGTTCCTAGGGGAGTAAAGACGTAAGGAGTTCAAAGAATTAAGATAAGGAGGAAATCTAAGTAACATGGTAAACTTCTTAAGAAGGAATAAAAAAGGGAGTACAGTAGGACTTTGAGAGAGGGTGACCCTTGAGAAGGTTCTCAGTAAAAGGTAGTAAGATCAATAGACGGAAAATATTAGTAGTATAGTTGAAGGAGATAATTCAGATAGTACCTAACAGAAGTACCTTAGTATCGGAGTCAACATTAGTAAACACGAGAGTCTTAGGCTTATAGATGAGTATCACGGGTAACTAGTGATATCACCACAATCGAAAAGGATTCAGGATTAATCCCCACCCTCCCAACCCTCGTTAGATAATAGTGGCAATGATGGGCCTCGATTTTCACCTCAAGATATAGTGCAAGAGCATAATAGAATAGGAAAATAGCTCTAAGTAAAGGATTTGGGAGAGAAGCTGACTAGATAAAACGATGAAGAAAGAAAGTAGTAGTTAAGTAATAACAATATACAAGAAAACCAGTGTTAGACATGATTTTGGACATGTAAAAGATGATATCCTACGGATAAGGAGACAAAGACATAGACCACATAAGTTTCAAATATAGAACATAGTAGCATAGTAGATTATGAAGGCATAGTAGCGAGCCTTTAGAAACTACTATAAAACCAAAGTTTTGTTAAATATATATTGGAGGAAAGATAACAATGACTAAGAAGTTGAGGCTTAAGGTCACTTGAGACAGATTTATTAAAGTGGGATAAGAAGTGTGAATGTTGAAGTTTAATGAGTTGTTTATGTAAAGGTTGTAGTGTGGGAAGAGAATTTAGGCAAACTAGACATGAAAGAGTCGATGTTGAGGCTTGGAAATAGGCGAGCGTCGCAACGACAACTGGATAACATCACGACACATAATAATGAGAAGGCCTCTGTTTCAGCTTTGATCGTGTGAGCATCGCGATGCTCAGAACTTAGCATCTTGATGCGAAACAGAGCATGCTCTATACCTAGTTCTGTTTACATGGGCGTCGCGACGCGCCAGACCTGGCATCGCGACGCGAGACAGAAATAACTTCATTTTAATTCACATCCAATTTTAAACGTTAGAGGCCACTCTAAGGGTTTCGTATCAACATATATGCACACCTTATGACAAGTCACAAGTATAATACGTCATGTGATATTTATAAACGTGTCGAATTGAGAAAATTAATTTAATTCCAAAACATGATTCACACCTTATATTCTAATGGAATTCTTGTTATAGAACATCGTAGGAACTGCAATATTCTTCGATGAAGTAAAGAAATACCAGCCAGATCCTAAAATCAGTGAGTGGATAGTCTCTTTCTAAGTTTACTTTTCATTTATATTATTTTAAACAAAGACGTATTTTTATGCACATTGGGCGTTATCCGTTTTTATTACAACTATTTCATGAAAGAGAATGTTTTAAGAAATATGATTTTGAAAGCATGATTTTATATTTTTTGGAGGCATGGGGAAAAACCCACCTCAGGCTGTAACTTATGGAATTGACGAATAACATCTGTACATGTAGAGTATAATTGGGAATGCTGATATGTAACGCCCTAGATCCTAGATTTAGGGCTAGGGGACGGTGATACGTAACGTCCCTAGACCCTAGCTTCAGGGTTAGGTAGTAGCATGGATCAACACTTTTGGCTCTAGTTCAGTGGCTTAGAGGATGGTGATAAGTAACGCCTAAGACCACTAGTTTAGGCAGATGGGGGGATGACGATACATAATGTCCCCATGCATCAGGTTTTCAGTAGATTTTAAATTCAGTGTTCTCAAAAATAGATTTCCAGAAGACAGTTTTGAGAAGAGTTTTCAAGAGAAAGTGTTTTATAGAATCTCAGAGTTTTAAAGACAGATACCAGTTTCTACAGAGGTTTTTCAGAAAAAAAAGAGTTGTTCTCAAATAAGAATAATTATTTCAGAAAAGTTGATTTTTTTTTTAAATGATTTTGGTTTTAGAACAATGAAAATTCATAAAGTTTTCAGTTTTCGTTTTAACTGTCCACTCACTAGGTCGTTCAAACGATCTAACCCCTCACTCATAGTGTTATGTTTTAAGGGTATAGCCGGAGGACGAGCTTGAGATGAGGGATATTAATGGCGGTCAATAAGGTGTTGAGTCCAACATGTCAAGTCAAAAGGAGAGAGTTCATTTAGAGTCAAAGTGAAGTCATGTAATAGTCATTGGTATTGCATCAGTCATTGTATAAAGTTGAAATGTTTAAAGTTGTAAAGGAAAGTATTATTGGGTATATAGTTATCAGTATTGAGTTGCATTCATATTTTTAAGTCAGGGCAATGGTCCATATGCATGAGTCAGGAATTTGATATTAGTTTAGTAATGATGATCACAGTCAGATAGTCAGAGGCTTAGGGGGATAGGTCAACTGATTCCTTTCCAGTAGCACCTCCTGGATAGAGATGTTATAGAAGGTACCACACCATGAAGGCCGTGACAAGAGATGCCATTTCAGCAAAAAGTGGGAGTTTATAGTTTAAATTATAAATAATAGTGATTTTTGTTTAAACAATGTGTTATTTATTCTCAATTTTTACAGGAATTTGATTTTTGTTTCAAAAATTTTGGATGACGATTTTTCTATATCATTTAATAATAATTTGGTTATTATTGGTAGAAATGGATTAACTATTTGCACGGCAACTCTGAAAATCATTTATATGTGTTAAGCCTGTTAACACATAATTCACTACTCAACAATGAAATGTTTATGGTTGAAAAACCTAAAACAAAACGACAAATGATTTCCCATGATGACACATATCTGTGGCATCTTACACTTGGTCATATTAGCCTTGACCGGATAGATAGGTTGATAAAAATGGAGTTTTAAGCCAGTTAAAGTGTGGAACTTTAACAGTCTGTGAATCTTGTGTAGAAGGAAAGATAACCAATAGACCTCTTACTGGAAAATGTATAAGAGCCAATCAACCACTTGAGGTAAAACTTTCAGACATTTATGGACAAATGAATGTAAGAGGCTAAGGAGGTTATGAATATATCATCATATTTATTGACGATTATTCTAGATATGAGTATGTTTACCTAATGCAGCACAAATAAGATACCTTTGGAAAGTTCAAAATGTATCGTGCTGAGGTTGAGAACCAATTAGTAAGACTATCAAAACTCTATGATTGGATAGTGGCAGAGAATACCTTGATAAATATTTTGATGAATTCTTAATTGAGTATGGGATAGTATCCCAGCTCACAGCGTGTAACATCCATCTCTTAGAGATGCTACCGGCAGGGAATATGTCGACCTATCCTCTTGAGCCTCTGAGTCTGAACAACTCTAATAAACTCATCTCATACTTAAACTCATGTATAGGGACCTTTTCCAAACTCTTAACATGGAATACATCTCACATAGACATATTATATACTCAATATTACTTTGTATTATAATTCTGATAATAAACACCTTTAACACATAACATACACAATCTCTACTACACAACATGCATGATGACTTTTCTTAGACTCTGAATGTAATGTAGCTCTGACTCGATCTGGTGGACTAAAATCCTCTAGTGACTGCCATCAGTATATGTTCTCTCGAGCTCGTCCTCCAAGTATAACTGTAAAATAAAGAAATTGGGAGTGAGGAGGTTAGATCATTTGAATGATCTAGTAAGTGGACAATTTTAAAATCGAAACTGAAATGCTTTGCAAACATTCATTTTTCTATAATCAAAATCAGTCTAAGAAGATGGATATTTTTTGAAAGCTTTTCTTTTTCTGAAAACAATGTTCTTATTGGAAAACCTTTCTGATAGTCTTTTTGTCTGAAAAACTATTATCTTTTCCGAAATTTGTATCTCTGAAAATATTATCACTGAAAATCTATTTCTAAAAATATGCTTCTGGAAATTTGGTTCTGAAAATACGTTTATGAAATTCTGCCGAAAACCTGATTTATGGGGGCGTTACGTATCGTCATCCCACATACGCCTAAATTAGTTGTCTTCGGCGTTAGGTATCGTCGTCCTCCAAGCCACTGAACTGGAGCCAGATTTACAAATCCATGTCATTGGGGTGTTACGTATCACCGTCCCCCAATGCATGCTATTATCGTGTCCCTGAATCTAGGGTCTAGGGGTGTTACATCTTGCTGTCTCCCTAGCCCTGTAATCTAGGATCTATAGGTGTTACATATCACCGTTCCCCAAGTCCTGCTCTACATATGCACATGTTATGAATCCACTAATTCAAGTAACCGTCAATTTCATGTTTGTATCAAGTTACATCTAAGGTGGATTTTTCCTAATGCCTCCAAAATCATGAAATCATGCTTTAAAAGTCACAACTTTCTAAAACATTTCTTAAATCATTCTCATGTATGAACATTTGGACATAAACTTTACTAACGCCCTAAATGCGGAAAAATAAGTTTCGATTCAAAATATATAAGCAAATGTAGTTTGAGAAGATGGTTCACTCATAGATTTAGAATATAGCTTGCGTTACTTACCTTTGTCAAAGATGATTGCGATTCCTGCTGAAAATCTATGACCGATAAACTTAATTAGAAAATGAGTTGTGAACATATTTCAGAATTATACTAAGCTTTTCAATTCAATTAATCTGCAATCACCACTTGAGGTATTATGTTTGCGACATGTCCTAATATGTGTATATGAACTGATACAAGATCTTAAGGGTGGCCTCTAACATCTTAAGTTGAAATTGAAATGATATAGAACCATTTATATTTCACGTCACGACTTTGGGTCCATCGCGTCGCTACGCCAACCTAAGCAGACCTAGACAGAGAGCATGTTCTATTTCGTGTCGCAAAGCAAGAAACTATGAGTCACGACGCCCATCTGAACAGACCTGAGACAGAGCCTCTGCTTGTTATGCATCACGAAGTCAAATGCTGAGCGTCGCGAGGCTCCCTCAAACATGCCCGAGGGAGTGAGCCTCTGATTCATACGCGTCACGATGCTAAGCTAATTTTCCAGGGCCTAACATAACTCTACAATATCTTACTTCCCAAATACATTCCCAACACTTCTACACAATAACCATTGCATAAGCCACTTTATTAAGCATCAATTTCATATATTCTATACCAATATATCATCAAAATACTTTTTAATCTCATAACTCATGTTTTAACTCAATACATAGAATTTCCAAAAATTTGGGCATTTCATCATACAATTAATTTCTTTGTTTGTTAATCACCTAAATGCATTCCCTAGCATGCTAATAACTCTAACATGGAATCATACCCTTAAAATTTCACAATCAAAGTTTTGGGTCAAGATTTTCTAATCTCATTTCACTTGATTTTCTTCACATTTCAAGTCCTCTAGGTTTGACATGCTTCCTCCTAACTTGTTGTGGGATAACTTGCATTTGTTTCCTCTTGGGTTTGGGTGAGAAAATGGCTTCCCCTTATTCCTTTCTTCTCATCTCTTATTTCTCTCACGTTTTTCTTCTTTTTCTCAAATTTTAGGGATGCTTGAATAATGTCCATTTTTTTATACTATATGATATTTGTAATGATAAATTGAGAGAAATTTAGAAACTTTGAGAGTTTTCTAGATTGGTCATCAGGTACTTTTCATCTGAATTTTTGAGTTGAATATTTGACCTACTTCTAGATTAATTTAGGAAAATATCCAACGGGGAAGTTGTACGTCTCGATCTTAGATTTCCAACGATATAAAGTTCATAAAAATTGGAGATCATATGAAAATGTTACGGCCCAAATACTATGGCTACCCAGATTTAATCTTGGAATGAATTTCATATCGGAACTGTGAGGAATTATCGAATACCCGAAAAGTAATTTTTTGAGCACGTATATCAAGATTATCGGGTGCTATAAATTCTCCCCCTTTAAATAGGATTCATCCTAGAATCCTCTTTTTGAGGTTCTAATCCTTAGGTTCGTCTTAGTTTGAAGATATCTGGTCTCTGCTACTCTTATCTTCCCTAGAGATCTTTTATCTTGGTATACTCTATTTGACCTTTACATGGACACATATTTGGAATCCGCCAATCCATTTGTCTCGTGTGGCAAGATCATAAAATAGTCACTATTTTTCTTTTTGATCCTTATAATCTTCATCTAAACATACTAGCTACTGAATTAGGTTGATCCTTTATTACACCGTTTATTCCTTAGCTTGTAGTTCCCGTAACAGTTATCGTCCAATCACCATCCTATCATGACATATATACGACTCATGTCTCTTTAATGTTGTCCCATATTTACTTCATCTTATTATTCCTTCTTCCATCTTCTCAAATATCAATCAGGTTTAATGAGCTTAGTTTTCTTGTGTTCTAGACACACTTCAAAGACCTTCATCTTTTGATCCTATATAAACTCTTTTAGTGCTCTATCTTATAAGTAAAGTTGTATATGCTCGGTCGAATGCTATGGTTTCTTCGTTACTCTCTGGATATTTTGGGTAACTTCAGTACTTACTACACACACTCTTCTCACTTATCTTATCTTGTTTTTTGATTCCTGGTACTTTCGAGTCTTATATTTAGCGACACTAGTGACTTGATTCCAGTTATTATTCATATTCCATTCATACCTTAAGTTCATTGTTAATATAAATCTGATTAATGTCCTTTTTACGCTAATCTATCCTTTCTACCTGGTTGTTTTCTAGGATATCTTTCTCTCTCTTACTCCCATAATCTTATTTCGTCAGATGTTGTTCCAGTCTCAATAATATCTCATATATTTAGTTTCCTTAGTCGTCTTTATTATACCTCGATAAATCTGTTTTCAAATCATCCCACACATTATTCCTAATGTTGTGCTTACTAAGAGAAACATATGTGCTATACTTGTTATCATTTTCCCAATTTAGGACTTAAGTCTTATACTAGCACCTCAAAGTTTGCTACTATGTTATCCATAATATATTTCGTTATTGCAATACTAGAAGACCTTGCTATTACACACTCTTGTTATTGTTTATCAAGTATTCTTCCTTATTGTTGTCTTACCTCAACGATTCCATCTCTAAATCTTTGGCTTAGGGTTCTTCTAATTTTATTTTTCTGCATTATTCTATACCTGAAACTTCTTTAGTTGATATCTTTGTTTCCTTATTTTAGAGGTATTACTTTTATATATCCTTAGTCAAGTCTAACGCTGGTTCTTTTTATATTCTCCTCATTGCTCGACTAATACTTCCTCTCTCTTCATCGGTTTTATCTATATAACATATTTTCTAAATCTTTTACATAGAGTTATCTTCTTCTTCTATTTTTCTTTTGTACTAAATCAGAAGGTTTTATGTTTCGGCCTCCTTCCACTATGCATTCACTTATTTCTGGGAGTTTCTTGAGGCAAACATCGAAGTTCTTCTTCGTTGCTGTTGTATAACAAGGGTTGGGAGGGTGGGGATTGGTCCTGAATCTTTAAGGTTGTGGGGATCTCACTAGCAACCTGTGTTGAGGTTGCACGTGCTGCTCACCTATAAGCTTAGGACTCCCATGTTTACATAAATGGTGTTGGCTCCCACACAAAGGCACTTCTGCTAAGTACTATCTGAATTTCCTTCTTTGACTTTACTCATGTTTCATTTCCAACTATTGGACTTACTACCTCTTACTAAAAATCTCCTTAAAGTCATACTCTTTCAAACTCTTATCGTGCTATCTCTATTATTATTCTACTAATCTCATTTTCTTAACCCTCTTAAGTTATTACTTCCATGGAAGCTCTTCATTATCTTTGACATGTTAGGGTATCACCACTAATACTTTTTGTTCGGGTTGCTATTCTCTTACCAGTCCTTCCATTCGGGTATAATGGGGGGCTATTTACAAATCGTACCTCTAACTCTTGGGGGGTCGTTCTCTGCGGTTCTTACTCTAGCTACTTACTCATTTGAGCCTTTACTTTCTCGGAGGCTGTCTGTTATACGATAGGGTGGTTTATTTCTTTTAGATCTGGCTAGAGATACCATGAATTTAATTCACTCTATCTCGTATAAAAATATTTCTATTTTATGGTTCTTAACTAGGTTCAGTCGAATTTTTTGGCTCGGTTCTCTCGATATTTCTTGATTTCTTTGTCCTGTAGGTATTCTTCTTTACTTTTCCAAATCCTTATTGGACTCTAAGTTAAGGAGTGACTATAGGGGTCTAAGAATACTTATTTCTATTACCCGTCTAAGTTCAGTGGTGGTCCGGCTAGGTGTCTATACACTCACTAGAATGAGGGTTATTGGAAAGAAGAATTATCACTCGTTCTGTTGAGATCTGCATCGACTTCTCCATCTTTTAGGGTCTCATAACCCTTTTTAACTATTCTAAGGTCCACATTGTGTTATTGTCTCCAAGCTATATTATTTATGTCACTATGCTTACTGAACTCCCTTGTCACATTCCGTCTCATTCTTTATTATTCTCATATCCTATCTCTTGGCTCTAAACTGTGCTACCGAGGCTAGTGGTGGTTCATTCTTATGGGCTATTTTTTAGATCTATGCTCTTGCTATTGGCGATAGTTATGCCGTTAAACCTTACTATTCACACTAGTACTCTTGCTAACTTCCGAATGTCTCCAATCTCATAGGTCTGTCCTTTTAGTCTTACAAGGATTTCCATTGGCATTAGTTCAATCTTATGGGCTCTTACTGGTACTACAAACTTGCCTATCTAGGATCATGTCAAGTTCTTAACTTTTTAGCCTTGAAAGGTCCCTTTGGTCTCTTTCTAGGTGAGCTTTCTCTGAATGTTCGCTACTTGTGTATCAAAATATATATCCCCATGGTACTGAGTTTTCTTTATGTTATCTCTATCTATACGAGTAAGGGCTGGGACTAATATCTTACGTCTCGACGGATATCGATGTCTTTGTCTTGGTACTCTGTATACTGGTAGAGTCTATTTCTCAGGTAAAGTAGGTATGCGATAGACTCTGTCAGGAAAACTTCCTTAATAGGTATTGCTGAGAGATTCAAAATCTGGGTAGCTTGGGGCTGTATCTATATCGGGTTTCTTATCTAAAGAAACTAATGAGTTTTCTTTATGTTTTTCCTTTTATCCACTTATAATCCTGAGTTTGGGTGTCTAAAATCTCTATATTCTTCGTGATATCTCATGTCTATTGGAAACTTTCACGAGAAATCCTAATTTCTTACTTCACTTATCTTTCTATTTATTCTTCTTGATTCGGGAAACTTGCTATCTATACCAGGCACTCAATGCTATTGAATCTGTTCGAAAGAATTTTCTGAAGAAGAAAGGAATCTTACTTGGAGGGAAGGGAACTTTACTTAAGTCAACTCGATATTTTACTCTTGCTCAGGGTTAATATATTCCCTCTTTACTACTATAAGTTCTAGTACATTTTTTATTATCTCATTCTATCTCTCTACCACATTTGTCTGTGGTAGCCTTAAACATCTGTACATCCTTACTTTTCTTATTGCTTTCTCTTCCCACTCATTAGAGTGAGATATTCTCAAAATCTTACTATTTATTATCTTATCTTGTCTTGGACTTCTGATAATATGCCAGGATAACTACGGGAGAATTTTCAGCTAGAACAAGGATTATGGTTATTTTTATACGGAAAAATATTCGAATAACTTGGAAATTTCTTACTAACCTGTTTATAGGACTTGAGGACGTACTCGAGGATCGAATACTAGATAGGTAGTGCCTCATATACTAGTACCTCAGGCATACTACGCATACAAGACCCCCAGTACTCTACCCACTACAGTCACTAACTCCCTAGACCATACTCTGATACCATCTTTGTAACATCCCTCTCCCGGAGATGTTACCGGCAGGGAATAGGCCTACCTATCCCCCGAGCCTCTGACTCTGAACAACTCTACTAAACTCATCTCATACTTAAACTCATGCATAGAGACCACTGCCCAACTCAATAACATGGAATAAATCTCACATTTATATATTATGTACTCCATAATACTTTGTATTACAATTCTGATAATGAACACCTTTAACATATAACATACACAATCTCTACTACACAACATGAATGATGCAGGAATTTACTTAGATTCAGACTATAATGCAGCTCTGACTCGACCTGGTGGACTCAAATCCTCTAGTGTCTGCCATCAGTATCCGTCTCTCGAGCTCATCCTCTGGATATACCTGCAAAACAAAGAAACTGAGAGTGGGGGTTAGATCGTTTGAATGATCTAGTGAGTGGACAGTTTTAAAACTGAAACTGAAATGATTTGCAAAACATTCATTTTTATAAATTAAAAATCATTCCAAGAATATGGATCTTTTCTGAAAGATTTTGTTTTTTTCTGAAAATAATGCTCTTCTTGGAAAATCTTTCTGAAAGTCTTTTTTGTCCGAAAAACTCTTATCTTGTCCAAAATTTATATCTCCAAAAATATTATCAATGAAAATCTATGTCTAAAAATCTGCTTCTGGAAATCTAGTTATGAAAATATGTTTATGAAATTCTGATAAAAACCTGATGTATGTGGGCGTTACGTATCACCGTCCCCCTATATGCCTAAATTAGTGGCTTTGCGGCGTTACGTATTGTCGTCCCCCAAGCCATTAAACTAGAGCCAGGTGTGCAAATCCATGTCATTGGGGCGTTATGTATCACCTCCCCCAATGCATGCCACAATCATGTCCCTAAATCTAGGGTCTAGGGGGGTTACATCTCGCCGTCCCCTAGCCCTGCAATCTAAGATCTTGGGGCGTTATGTATCGATTTCCCCTAGTCATGCTTTACATGTGCTCATGTTCTAAATCCGTCAATTCCAGTAACCGTTAATTCCATGTTTGTATCAAGTTATATCTTAGGTGGATTTTTCCCTCATGCCTCTAAAATCATGAAATCATGCTTTAAAAGTCTCAACTTTCTAAAACATTTCTCAAATCATTTTCATTTATGAACATTTGGACATAAGCTTGGCTGAGGCCCTAAATACGGAAAAATAAGTTTTGATTCAAAAACATATAAGCAAATGTAGTTTGAGAAAATGGTCCACTCACAAATTTGGAATCTGGATGGCGTTACTGTAGGACACAGAAATCGGCGACGCTGTCCCAGGCTCGCGGCCCGATCGGGAGTACGGAGTAGCCCGCGGGGGACTAAATCAGAGAATAATAGAGTCGCCACCCAGTGAACTAGGAAATGATTTAAGGCCGCACTCACCCCTCGCAAGGGAAGACCTCAAACCGTTGGGTTCGGAATGGTCCCTTACTTATGCCACTTGTAATGAACGGATTCACGCAAAAATATAACCAAGTCTACGCAACATACACATGCAAGAATAACCTATGTCTAAGTTTGCATACAACCTAAATCTAAGTTTGCATACAACCTATATCTAAGTTTGCATACATAGGAGTAAAGCCTACATCTAAGTTTGCATGCATAGAAGTAAATAAAATAAAAGCAAACACGCAATCTCATGAACACATTAAGTTGGTAAATGTGGAAATATGAATAAATAATAACGGTAAAAGCATAAATATTAAAGAGAGATGATTAAATTCCTAACGTGAAAGAAATAACTAAAGATACGATCATGCATGGAAATAAACATGAAGTGATACGACACATAAAAATAGAATAATAAGAGAAAGAAAGAAAAGAGATGTGAAACATCTATATAGGACTTCGGATGTTCGATTGAACATATCTCACGTTCAATTAAACGTACCACGTCCGGCATGGCAAAACTTCGTGGTAAAGGTAGCCCTTTGGCTTTTTTATCCCTAAAGCGGAGGACCTTTAATCCAACATGTTTTGCCCATGCGCATTACATTATCATTGTATAAATAAACAGCATGTGGAAAGTAAATGATGGCATAATGAAAAATAGATGAACACAAGATTTAATAAAATGAAATATGTGTCGTTTCTCAAGCAGTACGTGGAGTTGTATCCCAAGTACAGACCACACTACCGTCCATTTGGATTCGGCTACGGAATTTACGTCTGGGTTTCCATCCGATATACCGCGAGAGATAACACAAAATCATTCATCCAACAACAATGACATACATGGACTAACAATACGCATGCAAAGAAATAATAATAGATAATAAAAAAAGATGAATGAGAGTAAATAAAAGGGTGCCCTCAGGTCTTACCTTTTAAGTCTCCTCTTGGAAATGCGTTACGCAGCCGTCGGGAGGGTTAATGCTCCGCAACTTTTCCGGTTCGCTAGTTCAAAGCTTTCTTTCATCGCCTCGCTGTTATGGGCTACTGTTTTCTCTATTTTATGGCTGTTTTTTGTCGTTATTTTTTCTATTTTTTTAGCTGCTATTTTTACTGTTTTGGGGACTGTTTTAGGGGTGCATTTTTTTGGTAATTTGGGGGGCTGTTTCAGGGTGTAATTTTAATTTAGGGTAATTGAGGGTTTTTTAAGGGTGTAATTTACAGTGATGTGGGGCTGTTTCTGTGTGTGTTTGTTGTTGTTCACATTCTGGGTACTTTGTCATTTGGCTCACTGCTTGTTTGGTTGTTTATGGAGGGGCTGTTTTGTTTATGAATTGACTAGAGGTTTTTTGATCTTCACGTCCAGGCTGTTTGTTTATTTTGTTTATTTGTGTTTTGGTTCGGTGGCTTGTGGTTCGTGAGAGAGGGTATTGTTGTTTCACGTTGAAGCGATGAGAAGGGTGTCGGTGGGTTTTGTCTTCACTTGGAGGGCATCTTTGTAGGTTTGTGGCTTAAGGGATTGTTGTGTGTCGGTGTGGTGGTGCAATTTTTAGAGAGGGAGCACAGTGCGTTTACCTTGAGGTTTTTGAGTGTTTAGCAAAGTGGTTTGTCTTTTGAGTGTGAGTGACTACGTGTAGTTTAGGTGCATGTTAGTGTGAGATGAGAGAGCCGAGAGGCTTTAGGGTTTTTTACTAGGGTTTGGCGTTGTGGTTTGATCTCGTGAGTGATTTGTGGCTTGTTGTTGGTCGGTTGGATGGAAGGGCTGTTGAGTGAGAGAGGAAGTACGTGAAGGCTGTGATTTTTTGCTTTGCCGTGAGGAGTGGGCTCTTTCCATGGGGTGAAGGGTTTGGTTTGTGTGTCTTTTTATAGGAGTGGGCTAGGATTTTTCTTGCATGGGAATGAAAGAAATCATGCAATCATGGGGGTTTTAAGAGATTTGATTTAATTTATTTAATTTAGGAATGCGATTTGATTTGATTTATTTAATTTAAGAAGGAGATTTGTTTTGATTTATTTAATTTAGGCATGTGATTTATTTAAATTAGGAAGGTGATTTGTTTGGATTTTAACATGTGTTTAATGTTTTAATTATTTTGGATTGGTATTGGAGGCTTGTGGGATGGCTTTTTGGTGGGCTTGGGCGTATGTCTTGGTGGTGTGTGGGCATGTGGCTTGGTGGTGTGTGTGCTTGGGCGTGTGGCTTGGTGTGGGATGCAGGGATTTTTGGGCCGAATCTAACAGTTAAAACAGAGATTAATCGGGCGAACCCAAGGCTAAGCAGACAAATGAAATCTAGCAAGTTATTGAGTTTTCCCTTCAGATGTCTGTTACCCGCGACTTCTGCAACTTAAAGGGTAGAGACTTCATACGAGGCTCATCATCGGGTCTTATGTAAGAATGCAGTGCCTACAGTCGCCCCCACTTTGATGGGACTTATGCAGTGTGTGACAGTGACAATCCTATCAAAGTCGTGCATGTATTTTTACTTACCTGGCTTGCCAGCTGCTGCCTGACTTGCATTTTGCTTCGAACTGAGTTGATATGAGGTGGTGAGGTGATTCGACCTCAAGGTTCATCCCTGCAAGATGCTGTGATTTCTAGGAATCCCTACCAAACTGAGCTGATAAGAGGTGGTGAGGTGCTTCCACCCCAAGGTTCATCCCTGCAAGATACTGCGATCTCTAGGAATCACTACCGAATTGATCTGATAAGAGTTGGTCCATTCCCGAACAGTTACTGTGAGGTGGTTCATTCCCGAACCGTTACTGTGAGGTGGTCCATTCCCGAACTGTTACTGGGAGGTGGTCCATTCCCGACCCATTACTGTGAGGTGGTCCATTCCCGAACCGTTACTGTGAGGTGGTCCATTCCCGAACAGTTACTGTGAGGTGGTCCATTCCCGAACCGTTACTTTGAGGTGGTCCATTCCTGAACCGTTACTGTGAGGTGGTTCATTCCCGAACCATTATTGTGAGGTGGTCCATTCCCGAACCATTACTGTGAGGTGGTCTATTCCCGAGCCGTTATTGTGAGGTGGTCTTTCCGAACCGTTACTGTGAGGTGGTTCATTCCCGAACTGTTACTGTGAGGTGGTACATTCCTGAACCGTTACTGTGAGGTGGTCCATTCCCGAACCGTTACTGTGTGGTGGTCCATTCCCGAACCGTTACTGTGAGGTGCTTCATTCCCGAACTGTTACTGTGAGGTGGTCCATTCCCCAACTGTTACTGTGAGATGGTCCATTTCCGAACCGTTACTGATGAGAGATGGTTCATTTGTGAACATTTCATTTTTTTAGATGGTCTATTTCTGAATCGTTACTGATGAGATGGTCCATTTCTGAACCGTTACTGATGAGAGATGGTTCATTTTCGATCTGTTACTTATTGAGATGGTCCATTTCTGAACCATGCTCCATTCCCGGAGCGCCATTGCCAGCATGCTAAACCTCATTCCCGAGGCGTCGCTGATGTGATAGTTGTGGTCCATTCCGGAACCATGCTCCATTCCCGGAGCGTCATTCCCAGCATGCTAAACCTCATTCCCGTGGCGTTGCTTGATGTGAGATGCTTTGATCTTCAGGATTCATTCCTGAACTGAGTTGATAATGTTGGCCTTGACCTTGGGATTCATTCCCGAAACTGCTGATAATGTGGGCCTTGACCCTGGGATTCATTCCCGAAACTACTGATAATGTGGGCCTCGACTCTGGGATTCATTCCCGAAACTGCTGATAATGTGGGCCTCGACCCTGGGATTCATTCCTGATGCTGTTGATAATGTGGGCCTCGACCCTGAGATTCGTTCCCAATATTGTTGATGATGTGGGCCTCGACCTGTGATTCATTCCCGAAACTGCTGATAATGTGGGCCTCGACTCTGGGATTCATTCCCGAAACTGCTGATAATGTGGGCCTCGACCCTGGGATTCATTCTAGAAACTGCTGATATTGTGGGCCTCGACCCTGAGATTCATTCTCGATGCTGCTTATAATGTGGGCCTCGACCCTGGGATTCATTCCCGAAATTGCTGATAATGTGGGCCTCGACCCTGGGATTCATTCCCGAAACTGCTGGTAATGTGGGCCTCGACCCTGGGATTCATTCTCGATGCTGTTGATAATGTGGGCCTCGACCCTGGGATCCGTTCCCCAAACTGCTGATAATATGAGCCTCGACCCTGGGATTCATTCCCCAAACTGCTTGTCTTTGCCGCCTTTTCTTTTCTTCAAAACTTGCGAACAAAAAAAACAAAAAATACGTGTATGTGATGTGTATGCATGTATGCATGGATGTATTTCCTATTCCGATGGGTTAGGCCTTCCTTGTGCTCCTTGGTGCCATTCGCCTACAAATGTCTCTGGTCGCCCCCTGGGTCTGCTTATAATTTCCTTATGCTGGTTCTTTTCTGGTGATTGTTCAGTTCTCTTTCGTCTCATGGCTCAAGTTCTCGATACATCCCTTATTCGCGGGGTGGTAGACTGGTCACCCCCAGACTTGGCTTAGCTTTTTTCTCTCTATTGTTTGCACTAGGTCAATATGGACTACATGATGTGGCATTACATATCATCATACTATATTACACGGTACGAAATAGTCCCAATAGTTACACATATTATTTCCCTCAAAGAATGCCCAGTATTGAAACCAGAGAACCTTCAAAATATTCAACGCAGCTGAAATCCAAGTCTTTGAATAAATGATCTAAGCCAGACTCAAAGTGTGTGTGTGAAAGGTCCTTTTACAACTTGATTCTAGGTAAGCCAACTCAATGATTTCGTTTCAAAAATTGGGATTGATGGGTCAAACCAACCTAGATGTCTCCATTATGCTCTGCAATTGTTTTTCCGTGTTCAATATGATATGATTTTCTTTTTCTTTTGACTTTTTTTTTTTTCTTTTTTTTTCTTCTCTTTTTTTTATTTTTTTATTTCAACACATCTACCCTTTAAGGTAGCATTTCTCCTCATGGTGGTCCTAATACTCACCCATGTGTAGCTTCACGCTTATCGGTTATAGGTGGTTCAATTCTTTCTTTGGAGACTTTTCTTTTATTTTCAATCATACCACACATCATAACTCAAGTAAATCAGGATAAACATTTAGGCGAACGGTCATTCACCGACCTACAATTTCTTCAACTAGTCACTTTGCCAAATACTCAGGTTTTCACTGCTAAGAACCATAATCAAGTGCTTACGAGTCTAACATAGATCAATCACTCAAAGTATCATATAAAAGCACATTAAGAGTTTATCATTTCTAAGGTTTCACCCTAAAGCAAACAATTTATTCATCGGACTGATGCCTAACTATTAAGGACTAAGAATAAACAATTTTTTTTTTGTCTTTTTTTTCTTCTCTTTTTTTTTTATTCTTTTTTTTTTCTTCTTTTTTTTTTCTTCTCTTTTTTTTTTATTCTTTTTATTTCGACACATCTACCCTTTAAGGTAGCATTTCTCCTCATGGTGGTCCTAATACTCACCCATGTGTAGCTTCACGCTTATCGGTTATAGGTGGTTCAATTCTTTTCTTTAGAGACTTTTCTTTTATTTTCAATCATACCACACATCATAACACAAGTAAATCAGGATAGACATTTAGGCGAACGGTCATTCACCGACCTACAATTTCTTCAACTAGTCACTTTGCCAAATACTCAGGTTTTCACTGCTAAGAACCATAATCAAGTGCTTACGAGTCTAACATAGATCAATCACTCAAAGTATCATATAAAAGCACATTAAGAGTTTATCATTTCTAAGGTTTCACCCTAAAGCAAACAATTTATTCATCGGACTGATGCCTAACTATTAAGGACTAAGAATAAACAATTTTTTTTTTGTCTTTTTTTGGTCTTTTTTTTTCTCACAATGATCTTTCTATCTTTGCCGTAAATTTTTCTGTTCCTCGGTTTCCTTTTCCCCGATATCCATGTTTGCTAAACTCTTCTTGACAAGTCTCATTTTTTCTAACCTAACGGATATCAATGATGGCTTTTAAGACACAAGGTTTAACATGATGCGTGTATGCATGAGATGCATGAGATGCACATGGTTATCAAAACAACATATATCCTTCCGACCTTATATCTCCCACACTCGTGGTATGTCCATTTCTGTCCTAGGTATGGCTTATTCTATACACCAATGTGGGGTACACAAAATCATTCTCTCATATGCTACGGGGTGAACCTTGGCTGCTTCTGTCCCTTTCCATCGGTAAAAGACAAAGACCGCCCATTTACAATGTGGACTAAGCCGATTATGGGATCATGTCATTGTCTAAAAACGACGAATTGGGCCTTCGGCAACCGTGGTAATGGGGATGAACTTAGAAGCGTCCAAAAGTATCTTTTCTAGATGAAAGCCAGTGCGGATGTCAAACTCATGCTTCTAGCATATTTGGATCGTGTTTCGACTTTCGAAGCCCATCAAGGTTTTCATACAAGTTGGCCCATTATCATTTTGAAGCATTCAATTATATTATTGCGAGGTGTAAACTTGTCCCAGTTGAAAAAGACCCAACAAGTTTACACTTCTGCGATAACGTGGTTAAACAACTTCAAATGATAGAGGGACCAAACATAAAGTGGCCCATCGGTATTTTAGAAACTTTCGGCCAAATCGATATAAGATATAATCTCGTCCCAATTTAAATGGCCCAACAAGCTCACACCTCATGACAAAAAGTCCAAATGAATCCAGATGATGATGGTCCCAAACACAAGCAAAAAGGGATGGCTTCTATTGGTCATACAACTATGGTTCACATGTGGGATTATAGTGTTGGACAAAATGACCCATAGCGTCACTATTTGCACAGATCATTGTGTTGTTGTAGCAAATTAACTATGTGACAAGGAAATTGCACTCTCATCATTTGTGATTCGATCACCATAGATATATAAATGAAGAGAGGTCCCTATGATAGTACCTGGACTGAGAATGATATGAGACAGTATCAGTCCCCGAAGGTTTAATCATTAAATATCCCTAGCCGTAGTATTATCGAGACTGGACATCGATAATGCGGAATAGGCTAGTATTGCACTTGTGCGCGTTTGTGAGGGCACAACGGTATAGTTCTCATATATATAAGTATTGGATACTTATGCAAGTGCGATAGGAGGTCGTGTTTCACCGACGGTACGGGAAACAGCTTCGCTCTGGATAGACCCCTCGGAATCCCATTGGTATTATGACTATGTGTCTATGGGAGGCCGAAATCAAGGTAGGTGTGTATGGTCTTAACCTGAGACTTACATCGCTAATACTTACGATAATCGATAGACTTTGGTCTTGGTGGTAGGGAACTTTAAACGGGTTCTGAGTACACCACTTCTGGGTTTATCAGAGAGTCGTAGAGTATTGGGTGTGATGTCAGAGATGGAAGTATCACTTCAGTCATATTGGAGATGATGTCACGCAGGATACGGTATTAGTGCTCTTAAGTGCTGCGCGGCCATCGGGATATTATGACAAGGTCATGTATATCCGATTATAGAGACTAGTTACCAGACATCCGACATGTGCTTCGTACGGGGCAGACACTTATCCAGCCCCAGGCCTAGCACGTGATTATCCGATACTGGGCCGATATACACAATACTACGGTATACTACGCTTGATACAGATCTATATATTCCTGTAAGAATATTTCTGGAGAATTGGGTAGGCATGGCGCTTTGCTAGAAGCCAACCTTGTCTTGTAAATCGATATAAACGTAGTACGAGGTACTTACGTGTTCGGACAGTCCGACGATCGTATTTACTGCCAACATATCCGGAGATCTCATGGGTCGCTTCCTGAAGATTCACCGATGACGTATTACTCGCACTTTGATTAATCTGGGATTAATTAGAAGAGAGAGATAGAATTAATCTGGGATTAATTCGATGAGAGAGAAAATTAATCTGGGATTAATTGCGGAGATATTTTATCTGGGATAAAATATTAATTAAAGAGAGAGAACGATTAATTTGGAATTAATCGATAAAATAATATATTCGATATATTATTAGAAATTGGATTTCGACGCGGAATTAAAATTAGATTTTAATTCGGGCGAACGAATTAATTTAGAATTAATTCGTTAGCGACGTGAATAGTGAATTCGCTAGGCGTAATCATTTAATTACGACGCGACGGAAAATTCGTTAATTTGGAATTAGCGAACCCGAGCCCGAGAGTGATTGCGAGCGCATTCGCATTTCGAATTCGAGCGCGAAACGCGAGTCACATCAAGCGTCAAATCGTTGTCACATCATGCGTCAAATCAATTGTCACTTTGAGTGATGTGATATGACATGTTGTCACTTTATTAAAGTGACATGATGTGAATAAAGAAAGGTGATTGTTTGAAAGTTGATAGGACTTGTACCTTTTGACTATTGAATTAATTGTTGTGTATATATATTTTATTCATTTACTTGGTAAATGGAATAAAGAATATATGTATATAAAATCATTCTCTCTCTCTTGGACCAATTATTGTTCACGATTTTGGCAATTTTTGTACCATTCACGTGACTCTCATTGGTTTTTGTTGTTCATGTTTTTGGCCTAATTTTGAGACCACATACACGTGACCCACTCTCACTTTTCTTTTGGTCTTCACGGTTTTGGGAAAACAGTGAGCCAAAAAACCTTCTCTCTTCTCTCTCGGTCTTGGACCGTTCTTCATCCTTTTTTTTCTGGTTTTCTGCCGATCAAAAGGGAAAAAGAAGTAATCTTGTTGCAAGATAAAAGTGCTAGCACACCTTGAGTGATACATAGGTGATAGGGAAGTGTCTTCATGAGCTTGGAAAGCTTGAAGCTTGGAGCTTCAATGGAGTCATGCATGGCCGAAAATGGAGGAGACTTTCACAGCCCAAACCGTGCGTCCACTGCAGTTCCAGAAGCCATTTCCGAGCTTGGAGGGAGCTTAAAAACGCATGTTCTTCATTTCATCAAAACCGTTCAATGTGAGTTATGTTTCCGCCTTACTCCTTTGATGTGTTTATATGCGGTTTTTATGCATGATTTGTGATCCTTGGGACTTTGAATTGAACTCTAACATATAGGAGTGTAGACAAAGGCTCCCGTCGGTGAAGGATTGCCCACAACTAGGTATCCGCACTCAAGGGTTCGGATGACCAAGTGAGCGCACCTTTTTTATACCCTAAGGTACGTGCCAACGAGTGATGATACATAAATGACTGTCAAATGGATTTCTTATTGAAGATTCCCCAGAGGGAGAGTGGAGCGAACTCTCTTAAATACCCTTGCCTCTAAAGCTCTTATTGCCTTGGTGACATGAATAAACAATAGATCCTTTAAATTAGTCCATCACGGTAAACGTTGAGTAAATGATTATCTAGACGTCTTCACAGCTTTTCCTTTTGGCTATGAAAAGGTAGTGAGTGTATAAAGACACCAAATCATTACCCAACTATAATAATGCCTTTGGTTAAACCCCTTGGTCCTAACCTACTTGCAGACACGGTTAAATAAAGCAAAAATCACAAACATTACAAGACATTATTTTGGGGCCGATTCTCTATCCCCAGTGGAGTCGCTAGACTGTAGGACACAGAAATCGGCGACGCTGTCCCAGGCTCGCGGCCCGATTGGGAGTACGGAGTAGCCCGCGGGGGACTAAATCGGAGAATAATGGAGTCGCCACCTAGTGAACTGGGAAATTATTTAAGGCCGCACTCACCCCTCGCAAGGGAAGACCTCAAACCGTTGGGTTCAGAATGGTCCCTTACTTATGCCACTTGTAATGAACGGATTCACGCAATAATATAACCAAGTCTACGCAACATACACATGCAAGAATAACCTATGTCTAAGTTTGCATACAACCTAAATCTAAGTTTGCATACAACCTATATCTAAGTTTCCATACATATGAGTAAAACCTACATCTAAGTTTGCATGCATAGAAGTAAATAAAATAAAAGCAAACACACAATCTCATGAACACATTAAGTTGATAAATGCGGAATTATGAATAAATAATAACGGTAAAAGCATAAATATTAAAGAGAGATGATTAAATTCCTAACGTGAAAGAAATAACTAAAGATGCGATCATGCATGGAAATAAACGTGAAGTGATGCGACACACAAAAATATTAATAATGAGAATGAAAGAAAAGAGATGCGAAACATCTATATAGGACTTCGGATGTTCGATTGAACATATCTCACGTTCAATTAAACGTACCACGTCCGGCGTGGCAAAACGTCATGGTAAAGGTAGCCCTTTGGCTTTTTTATCCCTCAAGCGGAGGACCTTTAATCCAACATGTTTTGCCCATGCGCATTACATTATCATTGTATAAATAAATAGCATGTGGAAAGTAAATGATGGCATAATGAAAAATAGATGAACACAAGATTTAATAAAATGAAATATGTGTCGTTTTTACGTCTGGGTTTCCATCCGATATACCGCGAGAGATAACACAAAATCATTCATCCAACAACAATGACATACATGGACTAATAATACGCATGCAAAGAAATAATAATAGATAATAAAAAAAGATGAATGAGAGTAAATAAAAGGGTGCCCTCAGTTCTTACCTTTTAAGTCTCATCTTGGAAATGCGTTACGCGGCCGTCGGGAGGGTTAATGCTCCGCAACTTTTTCGGTTCGCTAGTTCAATGCTTTCTTTCATCGCCTCGCTGTTATGGGCTACTGTTTTCTCTATTTTGTGGCTGTTTTTGGTCGTTACTTTTGCTATTTTTTTAGCTGCTATTTTTACTGTTTTGGGGACTGTTTTAGGGGTGCATTTTTTGGTAATTTGGGGGGCTGTTTAAGGGTGTAATTTAGGGTAATTTGAGGGTGTTTTAAGGGTGTAATTTACAGGGATGTGGGGCTGTTTCTGTGTGTGTGTTTGTTGTTGTTCACATTATGGGTACTTTGTCCTTTGGCTCACTGCGTGTTTGGTTGTTTGTGGAGGGGCTGTTTTGTTTATGAATTGGCTAGAGGTTTTTTGATCTTCACGTCCAGGCTGTTTGTTTATTTTGTTTATTTGTGTTTTGGTTCGGTGGCTTGTGGTTCGTGAGAGAGGGTATTGTTGTTTCACGTTGAAGCGATGAGAAGGGTGTCGGTGGGTGGTTTGGTCTTCACTTGGAGGGCATCTTTGTAGGTTTGTGGCTTAAGGGATTGTTGTGTGTCGGTGTGGTGGTGCGATTTTTAGAGAGGGAGCGCAGTGCGTTTACCTTGCGGTTCTTGAGTGTTTAGCAAAGTGGTTTGTCTTTTGAGTGTGAGTGACTACGTGTAGTTTAGGTGCGTGTTAGTGTGAGATGAGAGAACCGAGAGGCTTTAGGGTTTTTTACTAGGGTTTGGCGTTGTAGTTTGATTTCGTGAGTGATTTGTGGCTTGTTGTTGGTCGGTTGGATGGAAGGGTTGTTGAGTGAGAAATGAAGTATGTGAAGGCTGTGATTTTTTGCTTTGCAGTGAGGAGTGGGCTCTTTCCATGGGGGTGAAGGGTTTGGTTTGTGTGTCTTTTTATAGGAGTGGGCTAGGATTTTTCTTGCATGGGAATGAAAGAAATCATGCAATCATGGGGGTTTTAAGAGATTTGATTTGATTTATTTAATTTAGGAATGCGATTTGATTTGATTTTTTTAATTTATGAAGGAGATTTGTTTTGATTTATTTAATTTAGGCATGTGATTTATTTAAATTAGGAAGGTGATTTGTTTGGATTTTAACATGTGTTTAATGTTTTAATTATTTTGGATTGGTATTGGAGGCTTGTGGGATGGCTTTTTGGTGGGCTTGGGCGTATGGCTTGGTGGTGTGTGGGCATGTGGCTTGGTGGTGTGTGTGTGCTTGGGCGTGTGGCTTGGTGTGGGATGCAGGGATTTTTGGGCCGAATCTAACATTTAAAACAGAGATTAATCGGGCGAACCCAAGGCTAAGCAGACAAATGAAATCTAGCAAGTTATTGAGTTTTTCCCGTCCGATGTCCGTTACCTCGCGACTTCTGCAACTTAAAGGGTAGATACTTCATACGAGGCTCATCATCGGGTCTTATGTAAAAATACAGTGCCTACAGTCGCCCCCACTTTGATGGGACTTGTGCAGTGTGTGACAGTGACAATCCTATCAAAGTATTGCATGTATTTTTACTTACCTGGCTTGCCAGCTGCTGCCTGACTTGCATGTTGCTTCGAACTGAGTTGATATGAGGTGGTGAGGTGCTTCGACCCTAAGGTTCATGCCTGTAAGATGCTGTGCTTTCTAGGAATCCCTACAAAACTGAGCTGATAAGAGGTGGTGA
>SKCR01001118.1:0-28350 GCA_019454045.1 Zanthoxylum bungeanum | reverse complement strand
CCATTTATTAGTCAAAGTAAATAATATTACAAAACGGCAAAAGGCAATTTCATTATCACATAGTTAATTTTGTACAATAATACCATATCATTTACAAACAGTGACGCTATGGGACATAATGTCTAACATACTGGTGTTCAGAATCTGCTATGAGCATGATATTGACTTCAGTTGAGATTAATCTGCGAATCTGAAACATGACGAAAGTCTTTGTTTTAACCGTAGATACCTAACTTTAGGAACTACCCTCGGGTATGTACTTAAATTAGGAAACTGTTATAATGTAACTAGTTTGACTAGGAACATTATCTCTATATCAGTGTATAATCCGTTGCGGATGTACCTTTATATTCTAGAATACTAAAGTGTTTTATTATATAAAGATGATATTGAGATAAACACATTAGATGTGAATAACAGCATTTATATTTTGAATATAAATATATCTCAAGCATACAACATTACAAACAAATAGCTCGAACTGATTTGATCAGATGAAACTTAATTGTGGCATTGTTGTCTGGGACACAATCAAACAAGACTCGTATATCCACACTTTTGAAGAGTGGGTACTCGGACTGTTTTGATTTCATTCAAATAAAGTCTACGAATCTAGTTTATTGGGCAATGTGCCTAAAACACCTTACTTGGTAAAAGTGCAAATGCCATAGATCTGTTAGCCTTAGTTCATAGTGAAGCAAGTGGGCCCATGTCTAGCTAGGCTAGAGGTGGATATGAATATTTCGTGACCTTTATGGATGTGGCATCGCGTTCTGGTTATGTGTCTCTTTTGAAACACAAATCTGAAACATTTAAAGTTTCGACACGAAATAGACAAACAGATCGGCTAAAGTATTATACCGTCACGGTTAGACCGTAATGGAAAATACTTAAGCAATAATTTTCTAATATACTTGAAAGAGTATAGTATTCTTTCAAATGAGGACTCCTCCCGGAACACGTCATTTTGACGGTGTGTCCGAACGGATAAACCTAGTTTTGATGGACATGATAAGGTTAATCATGAGTCGCTCTGAGCTACCATTTCCTTCAACGGATACGCATAAACAGTGCATAACTTATTTTGAATAAGGTTCCATAAAAATTTGTTTGACAGATTTCATATTAGATATGAACAGGAAAGAAACCGGGTTTCTCAATCCTGATGATTTGGGTATGCTAGGCATATGTTTGGCTGATACCAAACTAAAACCCAAATCGGATAAGTGCCGAATTGTAGGTTATCCTAGGAATACATAAGTATAGTACTTATACAACTCACAAGAGAACAATGTAATTGTTGCTCGCCATGCGGTTTTCCTAAGAGGAATACCTATATGCAGTGGTAAGTGGGAGGATAGTAAAACTCGATGAAAATCGGAGTAATACTATTCCAGGCACCGATTCCTTAATGGAACATAGATAGTTCATCAAGGGTGAAACTATACCATTAATCTTCAAATACACAAGACCTGCGTAATTCGGAGAGAGTCAGAAAAACAACCTGGGGTATGGGTTTCTGATCTCACCTCATAAAGATGTTTATCTTTTGAGGAACACCAACTGACTACGTATGAGGAAGTGATACAAGGTATCGACTCCCTAATATGGCAAAGTGCCATGAATCCGAAATGGATTCCATGTATATCAACTTAGTTTGGACACTAGTTGATGTACCGCAAGGCATTGTGCCTATTGGTACTATATGAGTCTTCAAGGAAGACATACATGGAAGGCAACATAGCAACGTATTAAGCTAGGCTTTTAGCGGAAATGTATCGTTATCAACATTGTGTTGATTACGACGAAACCTTTTAACTGTTGCCACGATGAATCCATTTGGATAATGCTTGCTAATGCTGCATGTTTCATTTATGAAATATGACAGCTGAACGGGAAAATCCCTTTCCTGAAAAGAAAACCTTTTGGAGGATGTTTACAACATCCTGTCTGTTTTGTCGTACCCATAACCAGCAAACAAGGTTTGCGGGTTATTCGATCTATGTTTGGATTGAAGCAAGCATTTGGTTCTTGGAATTTTCATTTGATGTAATCATAATGGTTTATGATTTAATTCAAAACGAAATGATTCTTGTGTATATAAGGAGGATAGTGGGAGCGCACTGACAGATATTGTCCTATAAATAATGATAATATGTCATTTCTTGGAAATGATATTCCCATAATACAATCGGTGAAAGCTTGGCTTTCGAGAAAACTCTTAGAGAAATCGTACATTGAAAAATGTACGTGACCTGGTGTCTCATACGCTTTAAGCATATGGATTCACAAATAGGCCAATCCAAGTGATAATCACTGGATTGATGTTAAGAACATCTGTTAGTATCTTAGAGATCTAAGGATGCTGTCTTAATCTATGGAGATGGAGAACTTGAAGTGACTGGAATCATTGTAGCAAGTTTCCTAACCGATAATAACGACTATAAGTCGCAAACGGTACTATACAGATTGAATAACGGTACAGTGAGCTGTAAATCTTCCAAACAAGATACTGTTACCGAATAAACAACAAATGTGAGTTATTGCTGCAGCTGAGGCAGCAATAGAATCCATTTGGGTCGATAATAAAACCAATTAGATTAGATATAGTTCTGTTAGCAGATGAGCTAGGCTGCAGCGCATGCTAAAGAATTAATGGTCTCATCAACGATCCAGATACATACTTCGACTATTCATCTGATTCGTTCAAATCATACATCGTGGCGATGTGATGATCGAATAAATTGCATTAGATGATAATCATGCAAATCCACTGACGAAAGCATTTTCTCAGCAATTTGAGCGAACCGTACACAGTTTGGATGTTAGACACTCGAGTGACTGGCTATAGGTCAAGTGGGAGATTGTTGGACAATTATGACCCATGGCGTCACTGTTTGTACAGATCATGGTGTTGTTGTACAAATTAACTATGTGACAAAGGAGATTGCTCTCTTATCATTTGTGATTAGATCACCATGATGTATAAATGATATGAGGTCCTTATGATTTGTTCATGGATTGAGAATGATATGAGACAGTGTCAGTCCATGAATGATAAATCATTAAATATCCCTAGTCAGAGTATTATCGAGATTGGACATCGATAATGCATAAAAGACTAGTATTACACTTGTGCGCGTTGTGAGGGCATAACGGCATAGTTCTCATATATTTGGGTATAGGATACTCACGCAAGTTTAATAGGAGGTTGTGTTTTACCGATGGTACGGGAAACAGCTTCGCTCTGGATAGACCCCCTCGGAATTCCATTGGTAGTATGACTATGTGTCTATAGGAGTCCGAAATCAGGGTAGGTGTATTTGGTCTTAACCTGAGACTTGCACTGCTAATATTTGCGACAATCAATATGCTTTGGTTTTGGTCATCCAGGGCTTTAACCGGTTCTGTGTACGCCTCTGCTTGGTACATTGAGAATCATAGTGTGTTGGGTGTGATGTCAAGACGGAAATATCACTCCAGTCATATGGAGATGATGATCACGCAGGGATACAGAACTGGTTCTCTAAAGGGTTGCAACCATCGGGATAATATGACTTGGTCATGATTATCTGATAATAAAGAGACTAGTTGCTAGTGATCCGATATATGCTTCATACGGGGCAGACATTGTACCAGCCCCAGGCCTTGCATGTGATCATTCGATACTGGATCGAAATACACAATACTACATATACTACGCCTGATATAGCCAGCTTATTCCTGTAAGCATGTTTCTGGAGAATTGGGTAGGCATGGCGCTTTGCTAGAAGCCAACCTTCTCTTGTAAATCGGTATAAACGTAGTACTAGGTGCTTACGTGTTCGGAAAGTCCGACGATCGTATTTACTGCCAACATATCCGGGGATCTCATTGGTCGCTTCCCGAAGATTCACCGATGACGTATGACTCGCACTTTAATTAATCTGGGATTAATTAGATGAGAGAGAAAAATTAATCTTGGATTAATTGTAGAGATATTTTATCTGGGATAAAATATCATTTAAAGAGAGAGAACGATTAATTTGGAATTAATCGATTAAAATAATATATTCGATATATTATACGAAATTGGATTTCGACACGGAATTGAAATTAGATTTTAATTCGGGCGAACGAGTTAATTTAGAATTAATTCGTTAGCGATATGAATAGTGATTTCGCTAGGCATAATCATTTAATTACGTCGCAACGAAAAATTCGTTAATTTAGAATTAGCGAACCCGAGCCCGGGATTGTTTGCGAGCGTATTCGCATTTTGAATTCGAGTGCGACACGCAAGTCACATCAAGCGTCAAATCGCTAGTCGAATCTAGCGTCACATCATTCTTCAATCAAATGATAGATGTCTTTCACTTTGAGTGATTGACGCCAGTCACTATTTATTGATTGATGAGAAGTGATGTGATTGGTTGGAGCCTTAATGGCTTGACTTTTGGTAAATCAAATTAATTGATTTTTTTTTGGAAAATCAATTTTTGGTATTATATACACAATCCTTACCAACCAAACTCTCTCTCTCTAATACTTATTCTTCTCTCTCGGCCTTAGAGGCCAAAATTCTCTCTTCACTGGTTTTGTAAAAACTGTGAGCCTTGGAGAAGAAATTGATGATTTTATGGCAAAATCAAAGGTGCTAGCACACATCGGAGTCTTGCGAAGGTGATAGGGAAACCCATCCGTGAGCTTGGGATCATTTAACAAAGCTTGGAGCTTGATGAATGACCACCAAGGCCGAATCCATGGAGGACAGAATCAGCCACTGCCGTGAGCTGTTGGAGGGCAGAAAAATATTTTTGTTTTCACCTCATCGTCTCAACCGATCATTGTGAGTATTCCGCAACTCCATGATGTATTCGCATGTTTATTTTATGCTTGTTATTCGATCCTCGGGACCGTAGAACTCCAACATTGTGTTCGCGTCCACGCTGATTTGGTTTTAGTGCTACGGTTGGCGTGAGGTGTGGTTGATCTGTCGGTAGCTATTAGGGTTATTGAGTGATCACTGGATGGTTTGTTTGGAATCGGTGTATGAGGTTGCTATTGTTTATGATTTTGATTGTTTGTTGTCGATTGCATGGAGAATGAGAGGGCTGGTGAGGGGCATTTATTTGGCGTGAATGAGGGCTTGCTTCATGGGTTTGTGATTTTTTTTGTGAAGATGAATGAGATGTTGGCTACGTGAGGACTGTGAGTAGGGTCGGTGGTTAGGGTTTCGGCTTGTTGAGGGGGTGAGTTGTGTGAGGGGAGCTGTGTGTGGCTGAGAGAGAAGTTATGCAGTCAAGGAGAGAGAGCCGAATATGAGAGAGGAAGGCTGCCGTGAGTATTTTTGTTTAGGGTTGTTTTCGTGAGAATGAGCCAGGGGTTTCGAGTTGGGTTAAGGCTTCTTTTTTTAGGCAAAGTAGGGGTAATTCTTGTACGAATAGGGAAATGATTTTTTTAATTATGGGGGATATCTTTTAATTAGGGTGTGAAAATCTCTTTAATAGGGATGTGATTTAGTTTGATTATATTTGATCTCTTTTTTAGGAATATGATTTGATTTGAATTGATTTGATTTCTTCTCTTTTAATTAGGGAAATGATTTGTCTTGATTTTAGCATGTGTTTTAATTTGTGATTTGGTTATTTTGGGAAGCTGGGACGTGACTTTGGTCTATTGGGCGTGGGCTTGGCTTATTTTGGTGGGCTTGGTGTGTGGGCTTGGTGGTGCTTTTGTGTGTGACTTGCGGGGGTTTGGGCTAAAGAGGTATTTTAAAAAAGAGGTCCAACAAGCGAACCCGGAGCTAAACAAGCGAATTAAATCCAACAAAGTGTCATTTTTGACTTTTCCCTCCGACGTCCGTTTCCCGCGGCTTCCACAACTTAAGAGGTAGTGTCTCCGTATGAGACTCATTATCGGGACTTATATGCAAAAATATAGTGCCTACAGACATCTAGCGAGTCATCGAGCAAGTCTTATATCATCGATAGGTCTATCTGATCAATCTCTCTATCACTCTCACACCGTACATCCATGCCTTCTACTGACTATACATTAAGTGCTGACTTCGAGTCATTAACAGCCGAATCAAAGCTCTACAGATCAGATCAAGTATATCTGCCGAGTATCTTTCGAAGGTTTCACTCCTAAGGAACATTTCATCTGACTTACGCCTTAATAACCTTAGTAAGGTATTCTCTATCTTTTTTCTTTTTTTTTTTCAACTCCACTGGAATTCTTCTTTTCAACTGGTGATAGTGTGGGCCTCGACCCTGGGGTTCATTCCGAAAACTGCTGGTAATGTGGGCCTCGACCCTGGAATTCATTCCTGAAACTGCTGATAGTGTGGGCCTCAACCTGTGATTCATACCCGAAACTGCTGATAATGTGTTGCTGCTCCCGCTGCTCTCGTATTTGCCTATTTCCTTCTTTTCTTCAAAACCTGCGAACACACAAACAAAATATTTCAAGTATGTGACATGTATGCATGAATGCATGGATCTGTTTTCTATTCCGACGGGTTAGGCTTTCGGCCAGTTCTTCCGGTGATCGCCTGGTTTTCTCTTCCTCAAGAAAAATATTACTTCAACCTGTCCATATTGATTGGCTCGGTGAACTCGTTCCCTTCCAAATCTGATAGTCTCACTGCCCCATTCCCATTACTTTCTTGACTATATAGGGCCCTTCCCAGTTGGGTCAGAACTTTCCTCTTGGGTCCATCGTAGACGGCTTTGACTGCTTGAGTACTAGATCACATTCTCTAATCTTGGTAGGAGGCACCTTCTTGTTGAATGCTCGGGCCAATCTCTTCTGATACAACTACATATGGTGCAAGGACTTCATTATCTTATCATCTAATCAATGCAAACTGTTCAAATCTCTACGAGGCCCATTCTTGTTTAGATAACTCTGCCTCTGCTAGTACCCGCATTGACTGTATCTTTAATTCCACCCGTAATACTGCTTCCATTCCGTAGACCAAAGAATAAGGCGTGGCTCCCGTTTCCGTTCTCACAGAAGTTCTGTACCCCCACTGGGCGTACAATAGTTTTTTCGCCCAATCTTTGTAACTTTCTGTCATCTTGGCTAGTACTTTTTTTATCGTCTTATTGGCTGCCTCGACTGCCCCATTTGCTTTTGGTCTATAAGGTGATGACTCGTGATGTCCTATCCCGTACCTCTGTAGCATCGCATTCGTTTCTCCTTGAAACTGGACTCCGTTATCTGTTACCACGTGATGTGGCATTCCGTATCGATATATGATGTTCCAGGCTATGAACTTCGCCATCTGCTTTACTGTAACGTTACGAAACGACTCGGCTTCTACCCATTTCGAAAAGTAGTCTACTGCCACTACTATGAAACGATGTCCATTTGATGTGTGTGGGTGAATCTCTCTGATCATGTCAATTCCCCATGCTTAGAAAGGCTACGGCTCCGACAGCCCGTGCAACTCCATGTATGGTAAATGGTTCAAGTTACCGTGTGCTTGACACTCGTGAAAATGCTTCACCAGCTTCACGCAGTCAGCTTCCATGGTCGCTTAGTAGAAACCTTGTCTCACTATCTTGTGGGACAAGTTCAATCCATTCATGTGCGGTCCACATACTCCGGCGTGTACTTCTTTCATCACTTTCTGAGCCTATTCCTTTCTTAAGCACTTCAGTTGGATGCCATTTGCTTGTCTCATGTAAATTTCTCCCTTCAAACTCACATACTGGGAGGCCAACTTCCGAATGGCTATCATGTCATTCCTACCGGCTTCTTCCGAGAATTCTCCGCGTTCTAGGTATTGCTGAATATCGTAGTACCAAGGTTTCCCATCGTCTACTTCTACTTCCAAGACCTTTTCTATCTCGTAACTGGGCCTACTTGTTGTCGTCAACACTAGAGGTTTCATCACCAATTTCTCCGGGTTCTCCTAAGTCGCGGCTAGGGTGGAAAACACGTCTGCCATTTGGTTCTCTTCTCGCGGCAAGTGCTGGAATTTACAGTCAGGGATAACCTGTGCCAGCTTCCTAAGGTAAAATAGGTAAGGTCTCGACCGTTCTTCCTTCAATTCCATTCTCCTCGCATCTGTCGGACTACCAACATCGAGTCTCCATAAACCTCCACGTCCTTAGCTCCTATGGTTATTAATACTGTCAATATAAAGGCGCATGATTCATACTCGGCCATGTTGGTTACTCCGAACGTCAGCCTCTTGGCCATAGGCAAGGTTTCTCCTTCGGGGGTTACTATCACGATTCCTATTCCGGCTCATTTGTAATTCACTGCCCGTCAAAGTACATCTTCCATCCTTGTACCGATATTGCCTGGATTTCCTCGTCTGGGAATTCAAACTTGTATTGGTCCCCTTCTATGGGTTGTAATGCCAAGAAATCCGCTACGGCTCACCCTTTGATTACTTTAGAAGTGAGATATTCAATATCAAACTCCGTCAGCAATACTAACCATCTCCCTAACTTCCCTACTAGTGAAGGTACCGAGTGCAGATACTTGAAGGGATTCTCCTTCGCTACTACTTGGATCATGTAGGATTGGAAATAACGACGCAACATTCTAGAAGCCTACACTACCGCCAAACAGATCTTTTCTACTTCTTGATAGCGGGGCTTCATACGGAATCATCTTCTTACTGAGGTAGTAGACTGCATGTTCCACCCCTGTCTCATCTGCTTGTACCATCATCGCCCCAGCGCTTCGGGTTCTATGGCCAAATACAGCACTAAGGGTTTGCCCGTCTTGGAGGTTTCAAGACGGGAGGCTTCACAAGATATTCTTTGATCTTGTCAAAGGCTTCATGGCATTGTCCGTCCAATCACCAGCTGGTCTTTCCTCAACAGCTTGAAGATGGGCTTGCATACTAACGTCAGCTTGGCGATGAATCCACTGATGTACTGGATTTTCCCGAGAAAGGCTCTAACTTCTTTCTCCGTCTTCGGTGCGGGCATTTCAGTAATCACTATGATCTTCTCAGGTTCTACTTCTATTCCTCCCATTCCTACCGTATATCCTTTCAGTTTTCTTGACGTTACCCCGAACACACACTTTTTTGGGATTTAGTCGCAGGTTGTATTTGTCGACTCTTTGAAGGAACTTCTCTAGCGCTTCAATATGTCCAGCTCTCGTTTCCGATTTTTACCATCATTTCGTCCACGTATACTTCGATCTCCTTATGCATCAAGTCATGGAATAACAAGTGGCCATCCGTTGATAAGTGGCCCCTGCATTCTTGAGCCCGAACGACATCACCTTGTAATAATACATGCCCCACTTAGTGACAAAGGCAGTCTTATGCTTTTCTTCTTCAGCCATAAGGACCTGATTATATCCTGGGAACCCATCTGCGAATAAGTACATGGCAGATAATGCCACACTATCAACCAGTACGTCTATATGGGGTAAGAGAAAATCATCATTTGGGCAAGCTTTGTTAAGGTCTCTATAATCTACACGCATTCTGACCTCCCATCTTTCTTCGACACCGACACAATATTTGCTAACAACTCGGGGTATTCACTACTTTTAGAAATCCCACGTCTATCTGCTTCTTGACTTCTCATCTAACCTTTTCGGCCCACTCAGGTCTCATCCTTCGAAGCTTTTGCTTTACCGGTCTCATGTTCGAATAAGGTGGTGTTGTGTGTAGGGCGATACTTCTATCTACTCCTGGCATGTCCTCGTAAGACCAAGCGAATACATTAGCATATTTGATTAACATTACCTCTAATTCTTTCCGCTCCTCAGAGGTAACCTCACTCGCAATTAGAATTTCCTTGGGGATTTCAGGCGTACCAAGGTTAAATGCGTTTGTTTTAGTTGAGTTAATGTCAAATATGCTCATGCCATACGTTTCATGATGCAAGTTAAGAGGAAGAGACTTAGGCAAGTAAGCAAAATGAATGTCTTTATTATTAGCGAATACGGGATTACAATCAAATAAATCAGGGAAATAAATGTCTTCGTCATCCGCAGCCTTGTCTTCTTCTGTCTCCTTGCTCTCCTCAAGCGTCAAACTCTCTAGCTGCATCAGCTCCTATTCCCACTTGTCTTATCCTTTACAACTTTTTCTGCCAGCGGCTCCTTGTCCATCACGTCTGGAAGATGTCGAATCTTGGTACCATGATCCCGTTGACTTCCACTTGTTCAGGCTCTCCTTGATACCCTGTAGCTTTCACGAAGTATTCTATCAGCTTCAGCCCTTCTTCTTAGATTGGCTGTCCTCATTGATTTGTTATCCTCTCTTTGTCTGCCTCTTAAGTCTGGGACACAATCCACTTTTTGAGTCTTTGACTGAATGTCTAGCGCTCCAAGTCTCCATCCGATCATGTGACTGGTTCAAACTTCATCTTCTCCATGATCCTAGCCACCTTAGGATCCACCCACTCCTCAAAGTTTGCCGCCACCTGGAACCCGGTGAAAGGTTGTATCTCCAAAGTGGCCACAACATTGTCTTCCTCAGCTCTGATGGTGATGATCTCCCCTTCATATGGAAACTTAATGACCTGGTGCAAAGTGAAGGGCACACCCCCAAACTTGTGAAACCATGGCCTCCCCAATAGCAAAGCAAAAGTGGACGGGATATCAAGCACCGTGAACTCTACCTCATCCTCTATCGGGCCCATTTTGACTACTGCAGCAAAGGTGCCATGTACTCCCCGCTTACTATCATCATACGCTTTGATAGTCATGTTGGAGGGACTCAAATCTGTCGCCTTCATAACCAACCTCGATAGAATCTTCAAAGGGCACACATTGATAGATGAGCCATCATCCACCATCACACAAGATGTCATCTTTCTCTTCAATTCCGCTCTTATGAACAGTGGCCTATTGTGATCTATTCCCTCCAATGAGAGTTCCTCCTCAGAGAATGTTATCACCTGCAAAGCTTCCTTCTGTACCGACCCTACAAACATTGTGGGGTTGGCATCCTCTGGTATCATTATCTTACTCAAAGCCTCCACCATGGCGCGTCTGTGCTCCTGAGATGCACACAATAACTCCCAAATGCTCACCTATGCTCGCGTTTTCTTCAATGACGCAACACTGTATCTCTTTCAGCATTATCCATGTTCTTTTCCACTTCTCTACCTTCTACCAAAACTTCCTTGCCTTTCTCTACCGCATCACTGTAAAAATACCCACTGCAAGTCATCCCATTCACCTCATTTTCATCATTGTTGAGAATTTCTCCCAGAAATTCTTCCCCTGCTCTGTTTCCTCCCCACTACTGCTATCCAATATCCCTAGGCAAAAGGCTTGGCGTTCAAGGGTTTGGAGTATAAGGCTCTCGGGTAGGCCGGAGCTAATCATGTAGGTGGGTGGTGGAACAGAGTGATAGTTAGGTAATGGGTTTCTGTGTATGTTGGGTTGCTCTTTTTCTGGGTTGGGTATTTTGTGGGAGTCGATGATGAGGTCTTGGATTTCATGCATGAGGCGGGCGCAATTGTCAGTGTCATGGCCTTTTTGCTGGTGGTGGTAATGGCAATATAGGTTCAGGTTGAGGTGTGGTGGTGGAGGGTGTGGAAGGGTTTAGCTTCTAGGGTTTTAGGAGTCCCTGTCTCTCAACTTCTCAAGAAACTTTAGACAAAGGTTTGCCCAGGTTAGAAAATTGCATGTTTCTAATGGCGGCGGGCAACCTCGGTGGAAACGGGCTTGGTTCCCGAAGGTCCCCCAATGGTCCTCATATTCAGGCCATAAAAACTTCCTATTCTCAGTTTTTCCTCATCAATATCCATAACAGTCTCCCTCAATGTCGAAAATCGCTAATCATGGAGGTCATCCTCATCAGCTTCCATAAATAAGGGCTTAGTGCCCTATTGTTGATCATTGATCTTGTCTTTATCTGATGGCCGAGTCATGCATCTTCAAGAGAGGCTCTCCAGCGATCTACATAATCCTTGATGAAGCTCTCCCCCGGCTTTATTGGTATTCTCCAAGTCAGGAGCGACAAGTCGATCTCTAAATTATGGACATACTGATTAGAAAGGCCTACGATTAGCGCTCCAATATTCCTTGACCTTTCTTCTAGGTGATGCTACCACACACGGGTGCCCCCTCAAGCGACATCCCGAACATCTTATAAACTGACGCTTCGATATGTTGGAGTTCAATCAAGTCCCAAGGATCACAAACATGCATAAAAAACCGAGTTGAACACATCAAAGGAGTAAGGCGGAATTCATACTCACATTGATGGTTTTGATGGATGAAGAACAAGATGCGTTTTTGGCTCCCTCCATAAGCTCGGCAGTAGCTTTCCTTGACAGTGGGCTGTGCGATTTTGGATCCTCTTTGAACCTCCAAGAATCGGCCATGCAAGACTCCATTGAAGCTCCAAGCTTCAAGCTTCCATGCTCAAAATTCGTTTCCCTATCACCATATACAACCCATGTGTGTGCTAGCACTACTCTCTTCATTTGCTTCTCAAAATTTCGGTGAAACCAGAAAAAATTTGAGAAGAAATCGGCTGAAACCGTGAGAGAAGAGAAGAGAAAAAGAGGGAGAGGAAGAGTTACGTTTTGGCTTAAAGCAAAAAAACGTGTACTGTACAATGTTAGAGAGAGAGAAAGAAATGCTTTGTATATTTATTTATTATTTTTACCAAGTAAATAAAATAAGACTATAATCAACTTTAATTCAAAAGTCAAAAAGGCAAGGAATAAAATAATGTTATATCCATCTCAGCCTTTTAAAAGCTTTCAATCATTCACATCACTTTCACATCACATCTATTCACTTTATAAAGTGACATATTGTCAAGTCACATCACTCAAAGTGACAATTGATTTGACATTGATGCGCGACTAGCGATTTGACGCTTGATGTGACTTGCGTGCCGCGCTCGAATTCGAAATGCGAATGCGCTCGCAATCACTCTCGGGCTCGGGTTCGCTAATTCCAAATTAACGAATTTTCCGTCGCGTCGTAATTAAATGATTACGCCTAGCGAATTCACTATTCACGTCGCTAACGAATTAATTCTAAATTAATTCGTTCGCCCGAATTAAAATCTAATTTTAATTCCGCGTCGAAATCCAATTTCGATTAATATATCGAATATATTAATTTATCGATTAATTCCAAATTAATCGTTCTCTCTCTTTAATTAATATTTTATCCCAGATAAAATATCTCCGCAAATAATCCCAGATTAATTTTCTCTCTCATCGAATTAATCCCAGATTAATTCTATCTCTCTCTTCTAATTAATCCCAGATTAATCAAAGTGCGAGTCATACGTCATCGGTGAATCTTCAGGAAGGAAGCGACCCATGAGATCTCCGGATATGTTGGCAGTAAATACGATCGTCGGACTGTCCGAACACGTAAGTACCTCGTACTACGTTTATATCGATTTACAAGACAAGGTTGGCTTCTAGCAAAGCGCCATGCCTACCCAATTCTCCAGAAATATTCTTACAGGAATATATAGATCTGTATCAAGCGTAGTATACCGTAGTATTGTGTATATCGGCCCAGTATCGGATAATCACGTGCTAGGGCTGGGGCTGGATAAGTGTCTGCCCCGTCCGAAACACATGTCGGATGTCTGGTAACATAGTCTCTATAATCGGATATACATGACCTGGTCACAATATCCCGATTGGTTGCGCAACACTCAAGAGCACTAGTACCGTATCCTGCGTGACATCATCTCCAAATGACTGAAGTGACACTTCCATCTTGACATCACACCCAATACTCTACGACTCTCTGATAAACCCAGAAGTGGTGTACACAGAAACCGTTTAAAGCCCCCTACCACCAAGACCAAAGTTATCGATTATCGTAAGTATTAGCGATGTAAGTCTCAGGTTAAGACCATACACACCTACCTTGATTTCGGCCTCCCATAGACACATAGTCATAATACCAATGGGATTCCGAGGGGTCTATCCAGAGCGAAGCTGTTTCCCGTACCATCGGTGAAACACGACCTCCTATCGCACTTGCATAAGTATCCAATACTTATATATATGAGAACTATGCCGTTGTGCCCTCACAAACGCGCACAAGTGCAATACTAGCCTATTCCGCATTATCGATGTCCAGTCTCGATAATACTACGGCTAGGGATATTTAATGATTAAACCTTCGGGGACTGATACTGTCTCATATCATTCTCAGTCCAGGTACTAATCATAGGGACCTCTCTTCATTTATATATCTATGGTGATCTAATCACAAATGATGAGAGTGCAATTTCCTTGTCACATAGTTAATTTGCTACAACAACACAATGATCTGTGCAAATAGTGACGCTATGGGTCATATTATCCAACAATCTCCCACTTGGCACATAGCCAGTCACTCGAGTGTCAACACCCGAACTATGTACAATTCGCTCAAATTGCTGAGGAAAGGTTTTCGTCAGCGGATTTGCTTAATTATCGTCTGACGCGATTTACACGATCATCACATCGCCACGATGTATGATCCGAACGAATCAGATGATATAGAAGTATATATCTGGATCGTCGATGAGACCTTTAATTCTTTAGCCTGTGCTGACGCCTAGCTCAGCTGCTAACAGAACTATATCTAATCTAATTAGATTTATTATCGATCCAAATGGCTTCTATTGCTGCCTCAGCTGCAGCAATAATCCGCATTTGTTGTTAATTCGGCAACAGTTATCTTGCTCGGAAGATTTCCAGCTCACTGTCCCAGTGTTCAAACTTTATAGTACACCGTAGTATTTACCGGTTTGGAAACTTGCAGCAGTGATCCCAGTCACTTCAAGTTCTCCATCTCCATAGTTTAAGACAACATCTTTAGTTCTCTCAGATACTAACAGATGTTCTTAATCTTCAATCCAGTGACTATCACTTGGATTGACCGATTGTGACTCCATATGCTCGAAGCGTATGAGACACCAATACAAGTACATTTTAAATGTACAATTTCCAGAGAGTGTTAACAACTCCAAATCTATCCCAGTAGATCTTTATTCCTTGAATAAAGGTTGTTACTCCCCAGAATTCTACGGAGATTTCTATTGAAAGAATTCTATGAAAGCCAAGCTTTCACCAATGTTTTATGGGAATTTCATTGTCAGTGCCCTCTCCCACTAACCTCCTTATATACACAAGAATTATTTCGTTTTGAGTTAAATCATAAACCATTATGATTATTTCAAAACGTCAGTTCCAAGAACCCTATGCTTGCTTCAATCCAAACATGGATTGAATAATCCGCAAACCTTGTTTGTCGGTTATACAAAATCGTCAGAATGTTATAAACATTCTCCAAAAGGTTTCCTTTTCAGGAAAGCGATTTTGATTTGTAACTGACATATTTCATAAATGAAATATACAGTTATCAACAAGCATCTTCAAAATGGATTTACCATGGCAACAGGTAAAAGGTTGAACCGTTATTAACACAATGTTGATAACGATACCTTTCCGTCAAAAGCCTAGCTTTGTACGTTGGTATGTTGCCATCCATGTATGTCTTCCTTGAAGACGTTTAATGTACCATAGGCACAATGCTTGTGGTACAACAACTAGTATCCAAAATAGTTGTTAAACATGGAATCCATTCTGGACTCATGGCACTTTGCCATAATAGGGAGTCGATACCTCGTATCACTTCCTCTAACGTAGTCGGATGGTACACCTCATAAGATTGACATCTTAATGAGGTTAGATCAGAAACCCATACCCTAGGTTGTTTTCTGACTCTATCCGATCTACGAAGTTTCTTGTGTATTTGAAGATTAATGGTACAGATTCATCATTGATGAACTGTTTGTGTTCCATTAAGGACTTCGTGCCTTGAATAGTATTACTCCGATTTTCATCGAGTATCACTATCCTCCCACTGACCACTGCATATCGGTATTCCTCTCAGGAAAACCGCATGGTGAGCAACAATCACATTGTTCTCATGTGAGATGTATAAGTACTATACTTATGGTTTCCCATAGGATAACCTATATTGGCACTTATCCAATTTGGGTTTAGTTTGGTATCATCCAAACGTTATGCCTGGCATACCCAAATTATCAGGAGTAAGAAACCCGTTTCTTTCCTGTTCATATCCTATATGATATCTGTCAAACAGATTTATATGGAACCTTATTCTAAATAAGTTTTGCACTGTTAATACATATCCTGTTTGAAGGAAATGATAGCTCAGAGCGACTCGTGATAAACCTTATCATGTCCAACAAAACGGTTTTAGTTCGGACACACCGTCTAACTGACATGTCTCGTTTAATTGTGTCCTAGACAACAATGCCACAAATAAGTCTCTATTGATCAAATCAATTTGAGCTATTTATTTGTCATTTATATGTTTGAGATTTTATTATATTCAAAATATAAATTCTGTTATTTACATCTAATGTATTTATCTCAGTATCATCTTTATATAATAAAACACTTTAGTGTTTTAGAATATAAAGGTTCACCCGCAGTGGGTTAAACACTGATAAAGAGATAATGTTTCTAGTCAAACTAGTTACATTATAACAGTTCCTAATTTAAGTACACACCCAAAGGGTAGTTCCTAAACTTAGGTATCTACGGTCGAAACAGCGACTTTCGTCCCGTTTCCGATTCGCAGAGAAATCTCAGCTTGAAGTCAGTATCCTGCTCAAAGCAGATTCTGAATATCAATACATATATATTATGTACCACACTAAGTATTTAAAATCTAATTTCAATACTAGCTGTGAACATAACTAAGACAAACATTTTTAAAGTTAGAGCCTCGCCCTTTCTTTAATTCCTTCGTGTCTTCCATATCCAAATGGTAGTCACTTTGGGATATGTCAATTATCCTTTTCAATATTTCACAAACCTTTGGCCAAGCCTTGGGTTTCGGAATATCGAAACGATGTGCACCTCGTGCTACATGCCCAATTGCAAACTTTGACTTATCTTCTCTAGAATAGTCAATTAATTCTCCAAGAATTATAAATTGCAATTTTAATACTTCTTAAATCAAAAATAGATAGATTTATGACAAGTATATTAAATTAAGCATTAAAGTCATCATCACATAAATCTTCCAAAGATTTTATGCTCTACTTATTTTGCTTAATTTTGGGCGTAAGGTATAATAAGTTATTTTATCAAATAAAGTAACCTATTATTTATTCCCAATTTGAAAATTAAATCATTTAAAATATTTTAATCCCAGATTATATTTTAAATATCCAACTTTTCAATTTTATCTTGATTACAATAGTCCAACTATTTAATCAACGATTAGTGGTACTATATATATTATAATGATTATAATAGTCCAACTATATAATCAAATATAATCCAAATTAATTAACCTCAATTACATTGATTACTATAATCCAATTATAAAATCAACTGTAAACTGAAATTAATTAATTCAAATATATTGATTAATATAATCCAATTATATATAATCAAGTATAATACAGTCCAACTGTTTATTAAAACAACAATTTAAATATTAGTCTAACTATATTTTAATAATATGACGAAATAAAATAAAATGAGCGTGTTTAGCGAGTATTCGAACGAATGTTGCAAATTCAATACTTGCCTCCCACTATTTTTCGTCGAGCCTCTAACCCTCTGTGGAGTACTCGGGAAACCGTGTTTCCTAGTGGGCTAGGATCCCGTTAAATAACACACAACCCTGACTTTGGCCAATAAAAAGCTGTATGCTATTTAACTAGGTAGATCTCTCAGATCAATTGGATCTCATCCAATTCCTAGATCCGGTTAGGTGGACATCCAAGTCCGAAACATATGTATAATGTCAATGTATCCATTACATTTTCCTAACCCTATCCTCTGAATCATCTAGGCCTTGGCTTTGGCCAAACACAAACCTAATGATTCCAGTTAAGCGGGACCCATTGACGAGGAAAGTTTCGTAATCAATGTCATTGGACAAAAAGTGATCTGACTTTGGCCAATAAAAATCACGATTTGGACAAGACACCGATATGCAACAAAACTCTCATGATTCAAGTACATCCTTGATTGACAAAGGTCTTGACTTTGGTCAATAAAAACCAATGCCAACTTCGGATCTTGAACAAGAATCATTCAATGGAAGGATATTTGCTTAATATAAAACGAGGGTTTTTCGCGTGCAAATTGGCTACCAATTTAATTATCTTTGTTAAGGTCTCATCATCATACACCCTTAAACATGCATTCTAAATACATAATAAAGCGAGTATGAAATAAAAATAATGATATGCGGATGGATATTTTACATTGATCCTAGATCAAATCTCTCACTTTCTCTCTCCCGCTAGCACTTGTATTACTTCTACCCGTTACACTACACTTCTAAAGAAACCTCTTTTACATGGAGGGGAATAGGTAGAGTGAGAAGAGAATACAAAGAAATAGGAGATAAGGCTGGACACGCAGGTCCAATTTAATAAATCAAATTTATTACAATTTCCAAAATCGCCCAACCCGACTAATATCCATCCGATATACATTATTCAAACATCACAACCATGTATTCATACAAGCATGTTATCAATCAATCAATCAAATTAATTAATCTTGATTATTAGTGATCATCCAATGTTCAAACAAAGATTTGATTTTTGTTCGAGTCAAACTCGTATTGCAAACACGTACTCAAAGTACAATTTCTACGAATTAAATTAAATTACATAATTAAATCCAATTTAATACGTATTTAATTCTAATTCATTATTTAATTCCAAATTAAATATTACACTTTTATTAACGAACCTTTACGACTTAAATTCCAAATTTAATCGCAACGGGTCTCAAAGCCCGATTAACATCTAATGTTTTATTTAATTAAAGTCCAATGGGCTTTTAATTAATTTCTATAGGCGTGGACTTTTGGTCAACTCGGGTCAAACCGAACAACCAAAATCCAATCCGGGAGTTACCCCATAAGCCTTTAAATTAATTTTGGCCCATTAGGCCCAATTAAATAATTAAGGTCCATTAAGTCATAATTGGACCTTTTGGATTCGGTTTTGGGCCTAATTGGATCCAACCAATTTTGCCTAAACCCAACTTTGTTACAACAAAGCCCAAAAGCCCAATTACAACCTAACAAGCCCAATTTCCAAAATCAAGCCCAAATTAATTAACTTATAAAATTCCAAATTTCACAATTAATTAACCTAAGTGTAATACACAATCAATTACCCAATTAACATTTCTAAAATATCAATTAGCCTAATTAATCATGCACTTTAACAACCAAATAGTGTCCAACACAATTCAATTAAAATCAAACCCAATTAACATGCTTTCAAGTCTCGGCAATTAGGGGTTTTTCAATTCGATTCGGTTTCAATCCAATTGAGTCCACAATCTTAATTTCCCAAATCAATTCAATTCATCCAATGAATTAAAACAACAAAATCACAAAGAATTTCATGTTCTTTAAAATCGGCCAAGCCACTTTAAAAGGGAAAAATGTTCCAAATCAAAATTCAATCCAATTGAACTTCAAAACAACATTAACCAATTGTTTTAAGTCATCCAATGATCAAACAAAACAAAATTACCAAGACATTAGTTCTTCAATTTTCGGCCAAGCCTTCAATTTGGGGAAAATTGAATCCAATCCAATTTCATGAAATTGATCACACACAATCTCAATTAAACATGTTCTAAGCATACTTAAACATCCAATTCAATTAAAACATGCTTAAACACATTTTACCCAATTTCAAGTTTCATTTCAACCTAAAGAATTGGGGAAAATTGATCTAATCCAATTTTCTTGAAATTGATCATGCACAACTTCAATTCAACCTCATTCAAGCATAATGCATCAAACAATTCAACCAAATCATGCCTAAATCGAGTTTACCCAAATTAAAGTTTTGACAAAAAAAAGCAAATTGGGGAAAATCAATCCAATCAATTTTTTTATCAAATTGATTACATACAACTCAAATTCAATCATATATAATCATTCTCAAACAATCAATTAGACAGAATCAAGCTAAAATCAAAAAGCCCCAAATTGCTCAAGAACCCTAATTCGGTTTTCATGCATCAAAGCTCTAGATACCATGTTGGAGTTCAATCAAGTCCCAAGGATCACAAACATGCATAAAAACGATATGAACACATCAAAGGAGTGGCGGAATCATACTCACATTGAATGGGTTTTGATGGATGAAGAACAAGATGCGTTTTTGGCTCCCTCCATAGAGCTCGGGCAGTAGCTTTCTTGACAGTGGGCTGTGCGATTTTGATCCTCTTTGAACCTCCAAGAATCGGCCATGCAAGACTCCATTGAAGCTCCAAGCTTCAAGCTTCCATGCTCAAAGATTCTCGTTTCCCTATCACATATACAACCCAGTGTGTGCTAGCACTACTCTCCTTCATTTGCTTCTCAAAATTTCGGTGAAACCAGAAAATTTGAGAAGAAATCGGCTTTGAAACGTGAGAGAGAAGAGAAAAGAGAGGGAGAGGAAGAGTTACGTTTTTGGCTCTAAAGCAAAAAGTGTACTGTACAATGTTAGAGAGAGAGAAGAAAGAAATGCTTTGTATATTTCATTTATTTAATTTTTACCAAGTAAATAAAAAATAAGACATATACTCAACTTTAATTCAAAAGTCAAAAAGGCAAGGAATAAAATAATGTTATATTCCATCTCAAGCCTTTTAAAAGCTTTCAATCATTCACATCACTATTCACATCACATCTCTCACTTTATAAAGTGACAATTGTCAAGTCACATCACTCAAAGTGACAATTGATTTGACATTGATGCGACTAGCGATTTGACGCTTGATGTGACTTGCGTGCCGCGCTCGAATTCGAAATGCGAATGCGCTCGCAATCACTCTCGGGCTCGGGTTCGCTAATTCCAAATTAACGAATTTTCCGTCGCGTCGTAATTAAATGATTACGCCTAGCGAATTCACTATTCACGTCGCTAACGAATTAATTCTAAATTAATTCGTTCGCCCGAATTAAAATCTAATTTTAATTCCGCGTCGAAATCCAATTTCGATTAATATATCGAATATATTAATTTTATCGATTAATTCCAAATTAATCGTTCTCTCTCTTTAATTAATATTTTATCCCAGATAAAATATCTCCGCAAATAATCCCAGATTAATTTTCTCTCTCATCGAATTAATCCCAGATTAATTCTATCTCTCTTCTAATTAATCCCAGATTAATCAAAGTGCGAGTCATACGTCATCGGTGAATCTTCAGGAAGCGACCCATGAGATCTCCGGATATGTTGGCAGTAAATACGATCGTCGGACTGTCCGAACACGTAAGTACCTCGTACTACGTTTATATCGATTTACAAGACAAGGTTGGCTTCTAGCAAAGCGCCATGCCTACCCAATTCTCCAGAAATATTCTTACAGGAATATATAGATCTGTATCAAGCGTAGTATACCGTAGTATTGTGTATATCGGCCCAGTATCGGATAATCACGTGCTAGGGCTGGGGCTGGATAAGTGTCTGCCCCGTCCGAACACATGTCGGATGTCTGGTAACATAGTCTCTATAATCGGATATACATGACCTGGTCACAATATCCCGATTGGTTGCGCAACACTCAAGAGCACTAGTACCGTATCCTGCGTGACATCATCTCCAAATGACTGAAGTGACACTTCCATCTTGACATCACACCCAATACTCTACGACTCTCTGATAAACCCAGAAGTGGTGTACACAGAACCGGTTAAAGCCCCCTACCACCAAGACCAAAGTTTATCGATTATCGTAAGTATTAGCGATGTAAGTCTCAGGTTAAGACCATACACACCTACCTTGATTTCGGCCTCCCATAGACACATAGTCATAATACCAATGGGATTCCGAGGGGTCTATCCAGAGCGAAGCTGTTTCCCGTACCATCGGTGAAACACGACCTCCTATCGCACTTGCATAAGTATCCAATACTTATATATATGAGAACTATGCCGTTGTGCCCTCACAAACGCGCACAAGTGCAATACTAGCCTATTCCGCATTATCGATGTCCAGTCTCGATAATACTACGGCTAGGGATATTTAATGATTAAACCTTCGGGGACTGATACTGTCTCATATCATTCTCAGTCCAGGTACTAATCATAGGGACCTCTCTTCATTTATATATCTATGGTGATCTAATCACAAATGATGAGAGTGCAATTTCCTTGTCACATAGTTAATTTGCTACAACAACACAATGATCTGTGCAAATAGTGACGCTATGGGTCATATTATCCAACACGATAGACCCACCGAACTCATCACAGAAACATACTGCCGAAGATGGATTGTCGAATCCCCATTCCCGTTGAACTTGGCTATGTCGGGTATCTTGAACTAAGAAGGTAGTTGCTCCTCGAAAGTCATTGCCTCGTAGTCTAGTAAGTCCTCATGCTTACCCCTCATCTTGCAGGTAACTGACTCTACCTGATCCTTGAGTTTCTGTAATTCTGTCTGAGACCCGGCTACCTTTACCGCGGCATACTCAGCTATGTCTTCATCAAAAACAGGGATCCCATCAGTCATCTGTTCGGAGGCTCTCACGCCTGACTTCTCAGAGCTTCCTTCCCCTCCTGCACGGGGCACTGCCATATTGGCCACAACGGTGGTCAAAGCTTGCAACTGCTCGGTAATCTTAGTGAGATTAGTCTCCAGCTAATCCATGCGAGAAACCTCGTTATCTGACTCACTCATGTTCGCTAACTGTTTTTTGACGAGTCTTCTTTCTTCTCTAACCCAACGGGTATCTATGGCGGCTTTAAAACTATGAGTTAAAATGGTACGTGTATACGTGCGATGCATGAGATATATAAGATGCATGAGGTGATCAAACATAATATATCCTTCCAACCTTATTTCTCCCACACTAGGGGTAAGCCTATTTTTGGTTCTAGATAAGGCTTATTCTATGCACCGATACAAGGTACATAAAAAATCGCTCTCTCCTATGCTATGAGGTGAACCTTGGTCGCCTCGGTCCATTTCCATTGGTAAAAGACAAAGGCCGACCATTTACAACATTGGCTAAGCCTATTATGGGATCGTGCTATTGTCTAGCAACGACGAATCGTGCTCTCGACAACCGTGGTCATTGGGATGAACTTGGAAGCATCCAAAAGTGTGCAAATATGACGTAATAAGGTGTATCATTCCTGGATGAAAGCCAATGTGGATATCGGACTCATGCTTCTAGCATATTTTGATTATGATTGGATTTTCTAAGCCCATAAAGGTTTTCATACAAGTTGGCCCATTATCATTTCAAAGCATTCAATCATATTATTGAGAGGTGCAAACTTGTCCCAGTTAAAAAAGGCCCAACATGTTTACACTTTTGCGATAATGTGGCTAAATAACTTCAAATGATAGGGGGCCCAAACATAAAGTGGCCCGTCGATATTTTGGAAGCTTTTGGCCCGATCGTCATAAGACATAAACTCGTCCCAGTTTGAATGGCCCAACAAGTTCGTATCTTATGACGAGAAGTCCAACTGAATACAAATGACGATGGTCCCAAACACAAACATAAATGGTGGCCTCTATAGGTCATACAGCTGTGGTTCACATACGGATGTCTTCTCGGTTTTGGGGGCTGATTTTCAGGATTATTTTTAGGTCAATTTGTTGTTCAATTAAGGGGCAATCTTTGGTAATGTTTTGTGTTGGTGGATTTGGTTTTTTTTTTGGATTCATTTCTTGTTCACGTGTTGGTCAGTGGAGCTGTTTGTGGTTTTCGTTTGTTAAGAGGCTGTGAGCGTTTTGGTGTGACGAGTGGTTAATACGTGAATGCCTAGTGGTTTATGGCTTGTGTGCGTTAGTGTAGGGTCTGAGAGTGATCGATGAACAAAATGATAGGGAGGGTGTTTATGGCTTGCTGGTGACTGTTTATTGTTGCCGAGTCTACAAGGTTTTGTAGCTACGTGTAGGTCTGCATGGTGCTTATGTCGTCGTGTGATGAGTGGAGAGAAGAGACAAAATTGTGTTTAGGTTTGTTGACTGCTCGGTCAGGCTTGTGTGTGAGAGAGAAGGAGCCGAGAGCTAGGTGAGAGAGAGAGAAGTCGAGAGGTGAAGCTAGAGTTCTTTTGGTTCAAAGTGTCGTGAGTGAGAGAATGTCCAAAAGATAGGAGGCTAGGGTTTATGTCAATGCCGAGAATGAGAAAGGGTTCCCAAGAAGAGCATTAGGGTTTTCTTTAGTGTTATTTTTTTTTTGTCAATGGCCGAGAGAGGTGAGGGTTTGTTTGTTGTTTTTAGGGAGAGGGCATAGATGATTTTTTAGGGTTTCATTCCATTTATTTGTTTTGTGTGTGAGTTTGATGGATAAGAGAGAGGCTAGGTTTAGTTTAGTGGTATTTATAGTGGTGCATTAGGGTTAGGGTTATGCATGTGGGCTTATAAGGGTATAGATAAAAGCTCCCGCCGGTGAAGGGTTGCCCATAACTAGGTCTCCCCACTCAAGGGTTCGAGCATCCAAGTGAGCTCACCCTTTTTATACCCTAAGGTACATACCAACGAGTGATGATACCATATAACGATCCGCCGCTTCGAGCGAAAACGACTTCAGGATACATGATGCCATCAAGGTAAGAAATGTTATGTAAAATATATGAGACAAGGTTAATTAAAGCAAAAATCACTAACATTACAAGACATTATTTCGGGACTGATTCTCTATCCACAGTGGAGTCGCCAGACTGTAGACATGGTATAGAGGTGTGCGACGCTGTCCGGTCTCGCGGTCCGGTCGGGAGTACAGAATAACCCGCGGGGGACTAAATCGGAGAATAAAGGAGTCGCAACCCAGTGTGAATCGGGAAATGATTTAAGGCCGCACTCACCCCTCGCAAGGGAAGACCTCAAACCGTTGGGTTCGGAATGGTCCCTTAGTTATGCCAATTGTAATGAAATGATTTATGTAATAGTATAACCAAGTCTTATGAAACACATGCAAGATAATTTAATCAACACCCAAGTTTGCACACCCATAAAAGTAAATAAAATAAAAATGAGCACATATTCCATAAACATATCAAGTAAAGAAATGCGAAAATATAAATAAATAATAACGATAAAAAACGTCAATAATAAAGTGAGATGATTCAGTATGTAATGCAAAAGAAATGACCAAGGAAGCAAACATGCATGAAACATGAGGAAGAGAAGTCGATTCACTGCATGCACGTTCGTGTAACGTTTGGAAATGTGTTCGAACGGTAAAAAGAATACATGCATTCGAGTAGCGTTTGGAAACACGTTCGAATGGTAAACAGAATGCATGTGTTCGTATAGCGTTCAGAATCATGTTCGAACAAAATGAGGCAGAATGCATGCGTTCATGAAGCGTTTAAGAACGCGTTCGAATGAGATTACCAAAGGTAGCTAAAATGACATAAACGCGTGCACGAGCGTTTTTCAAGCTGTACGTGGAGTTGTATCCCAAGTACAGACTGCACTACAGTCCATTCAGATTCGGCTACAAAATTTATGTTTGGGTTTCCATCTGATATACCACGAGAGGCAACACTTAAGCATTAACACAGCATGAATGCGAAGTGAAAAATGACAACCAAAAAGGCGAATAGTGAAATCAATAAAAGAAGGGGGCGGCAAACTATGGTAAAGGTAGTCTTTAGGCATTTCCCTCGAATAGAGGACCTTTAATCCAACAAGATTAACCCATGCGCACGAGATAACAATACATGGATAAACAAAGTAATAACACGCAAGAAAAGTAAATAAATTAATAATAAAAGAGATATGACCAAGGCAAACATCTATATAGGACCTCGTATGCCCGATTGAACGTATTTCGCATTCAATCAAGTGTATTTCATCCTGCGCGGCAAAACATCATGGTAAAGGTAGCCTTTAGGCATTTTCATCGAATAGAGGACCTTTAATCCATCATGATTAGCCCATGCGCCCGAGATAGCAATGCATGAATAAACAAAACAATAGTACGTAAAAGTAAATAACATAATAATAAATAGATGCGACCAAGGCTAAAATATATGGAACCTGATATGCCCGATTGAACGTATTTCACATCAACCAAGTATACTTCGTCCAGCGCGGTAAAACGTGGTAAGTATAAATCGCCGAATAGGATCATGATTGAAGTATTCCGGCACATACAACCTTTAACGTTGTCCATCGATCGTAGACCATTTGTAAATAATACGAATTATAAAACAGTAAAGGAAGTAAGATATAAGAATAATAAAGATGCAGAGAAAAAGGGATGATGAAGATACATGCGCACTAGATAACCATGCATGATAAACGAAGCAATAATACTCAAAAAGTAAATAAAGAATAAAAAAAGAGATGCGCCAAGGCCAACATCTATATGGGACCTCGTATGCCCGATTGAACGTATTTCATATTCAATCAAGTATACTTCATCGACGCGGCAAAACATTGTGGTAAAGGTAGCCTTTAGGCATTTCCCTCAAGTGGAGGACCTTTAATCCAACATAGTTAGCCCATGTGCACTAGATTAGCAATGTATAAATAAATAAAGCAATAACATGCGGAAAGTAAATAACGAAATAATAAAACTTAAACGATGGATGAACATAAAATTAAATAACAAAATGAAACATGTGCTCGAAAGTTTCTCAAGCGGTACGTGGAGTTGTATCCCAAGTACAGACCGCACTACCGTCCATTCGGATTCGGCTACGAAATTTACGTCTGGGTTCCATCCGATATACCGCAAGAGATAACTTGCAACCATTAACCCAACATAAATGAAACTATACGTAAAACATAACGATGCATGTGAGTGATCGACAATGAATAATTGAAAAGATAAATAGTTAAAGGGGGCCCTCAGGTCTTACATTTTAAGTTGCTCCTCGGAAATGCGTTACGTCGTCGATGGAATGGTTAATGTTTCGTAACTTTTCTGGTTTTCTGATTTGGTTTCGCTACTATTTTCCTTGCTGTTTTCTCCATCTTCCATCGTTTGTTGGAGTGTTTTACTGCTATTTTTCTCCGTTGTTTTTACTGCTGTTTGGAGGTTATGTTATGGAATGTTTGAGGGTATTTTTGGATTGATTTGGGGGTGATTCGGGGTGTGTATTTTGGGTGGTTTTGGCAATGCAGTTTCACAGTTTTAGAGTTATTTCGGATTGTTGGGTTTCACGTGGCAGGCTGCCGTTAATGAATGAGAGAGAGAGCCAAATGTGTCTGCCTTTGTTTTGTTTATGATTTTGTTAAGGCTGCAGTTATAAGGCTTTTGGGCTACGTGTTTGTTTTAGTACTATGTAAGGTGTGTTTATTTTGTAGGAGTTGCGTGCAAGGTGTCTTTGTGGCAGTGGGTGAATATGTTTGAGTTAAATGAATGAATAGTAATATATGTCGGTTGGTGGGGTGACTTTGTGGCTACGTGTGTGTCGGTCAGAGGGGGTGTCTAGGGTTTATCTTGTCGTTGAGGGATGAGAGAGCCGAGAGCTATTAGGGTTTTTTTTCTAGATTTTCCATGTGAGTGAGTCTTCGGGGGGCGAGAGAAGGTGCGTGAGAGGATTTAGCTTTTTAGGGTTTATTTGATTGTCGTGAGTGAGAGCCTAGGAAGAGAATATGGTTTGGATTATGTCTTTTTTTATAATGGTGAACTAGGGCTTCATGTGCAAGGGATTTCAAAACAAGGAAATAAAATCAAACAATTAAGGGGGTATATTTAATTAAGTGAAGAATATTGTGTATTCTTGGTGGGGGAATATCTTTAATTTGGAAGGTGATTTATTTAGATTATGAAGGGGATTTGATTTAAATTAGGAAGGGGATTTTATTGGATTTTAACAGTGTTAAATGTGATTTGAATACTTGGATTGGGCTTAGTGGGCCTGGGCGTGTGGCTTGAATTTTTGTGGGCTTGGGCATGTGGCTTGGATCTTTGTGGGCTTGGGCGTATGGCTTGGTGTGGGTTTTTGGGCCGAAGCTAGCATTTAAAAATGGAGATCCATCGAGCGAACCCGAAACCAAACAAACGAATTAAATCTTAGGATGTACTTATTTTGAATTTTCCCTTCCGACGTCCGTTTCCCGCAGCTTCCGCAACTTATCGGTAGTGCCTCCATACGAGGCTCATCATCGGGCTTTTATTCAAAAATACAGTGCTTACAGCAACACAGAACCAAATCAAAAGAACAGAGGGAATGAGCAAGTCAAGCCATTACTTTGAAAAGCGGTACTGAAATTAACAAAAAGAGTTGAGTCAAGGTATCCACTGAAGAAGTTCCAAAAGAAAGAAGAGAGCGAAGTAGTTCCACGGATGGAGGAAAAAGAAGCAATGGAAAAAGATCGAAAAAAAGATTCACTCCACCTACACCTTGCCACAACGTCTCCAGAAAAACAAACTGGAAAGCAGTTTGCTCAATTCCTGGAGGTCT
>SKCR01001117.1:0-28526 GCA_019454045.1 Zanthoxylum bungeanum | reverse complement strand
GGGTCCAACTCGTTTTGGAAATAAGTACTCAAAGTACGAATTCTCGAATTAAATTAAACTACGTCATTAAATCTACTTTAATATGCATTCAATTCTAATTCGTTATTAATTCCAAATTAAAATTACACTTTAATGATAAACTTTTACGACTTAAATTCCAAATTTAATCGCAACGCGTCTCAAAGACCGATAAACGTCCAACGTCAATTCAATTAAAGTCCAATGGGCTTTTAATTGATTCTTAAGGCGCGGACTTTGGTCAAACTCGGGTCAAACCGAATAACAAAATCCAATCCGGGATTTACCCATAAGCCCATAAATCAATCTGGCCCATTAGGCCCAATTTAAACTTAAAGGTTCATTAAATCGCATTTGGGCTTTATGGAAGCGGTTTTGGGCCCAATTGGATCCAATCCAATTTGCCTAAAACCTGACTTGTACAACAAAGCCCAACAAGCCCAATGACAAACTTTAAAAGCCAAAATCCAATTTCTAGGCCTAATTAATTAAATACAAAAAATCCAATTTCACATTCAATTAACCTAAAGTGTATTACATGATTAATTACCCAAATAACATTTCTAAAACATTAATTTTTACAATAATCATGCACATTTCATTATCACATGCCCACACATTTAATGAAAAATCAAACCTATTTTCATGCTTCAAGTCTTGGCAATTTGGGGATTTTATGTCCGATTCAAAGTCAATCCAATCAATTACACAATCGACATTAAATCATATACCCAAATGATTTCCAATTCATCTAATGAACAAAAAATCAAAATTCCAAGACAATGGACTTATCAAATTCAGCCACCATAAGCAAATTGGGGAAAAATGATCCAATCATATTTTCATGAAATTGATCACAATCAATCTTCATTCAACCATATTAAGCATACTTAATCATCCAATTATAAAATCATGCCAATTCAAAATACCCAATTTATCATTTTAGGCCAACTTTAATATTTGGGGGAAAATGTTTCAAACATTAATTCATGAAATTGATCTAATCAATATTCAATTAAACATGTATTAAGCATACTTAAACAGCCAATTTATTCAAAATCATGCTCAAATACAAAATCCCAAATTTTAAGCCCTAAACTTTCATGCTTGAACCTAGGCTCTTGATGCCATGTTGGTGGTTTTATTCTAGGTCCAGATCATCAAACAAGCATGAAGATGTGTGAAATACATATCAAAGAAGTTAGCGGAATACTCACATCGATCGGTTGTGACGATTTGAAGAAGAACAAAAGTTTTTCCCTTCAAAGTGGCGCCATTAGTGTGCAGTCCACTGCTCAAAAAATTTCAGTTTTGAGTCTTCAAGAATCCAGATTTCGAGCTCCAATCTTCGTCAAACTTCCCGGCTCGGGGTGGGTTTCCCTAACACTTCGTATAACTCTCGGTGTGCTAGCACTTGGCTATTTGCCACAAAACATGCCAAAAAGGCATCATCATTCACGCCCAAGCAGTGCAGTCCACTGCTTTGGCGTGAACTAGGTAGAGAGAAAGAGATGGGATTTGTGATTTTAGGTTAAGGGAAAAAGTGTAAAACATTTCATTTATATAATTTCCAAAATTACTAAAATGTTTTACATTATTTTCTTTTCCAAAAAGAAATAAAACAATGTAATAATTTTTATTAAATCATTTACCCTGGTAAAAAGTGAAAAGGAAAAGCATTTCACTTTTCCAAAGTCAAAATCTTTTCCCCCCAAATTTCCCTCCAAATCTCAAAGGTCAAAGTCAAAGAGTCAAAGTACTTTTCCAAAAAGTGTTTTGACTTTTATGACTTGCGATGTGATTTGCGATGCGACTTACGGCACGTGATTCAAAATCGACGTAACTTTGCAAACACATTCCGAGCTCGGTTTCGATAATTCTAAATTACGATTTTTCTCGATGCCTCGTAATAAATCCAATTACTAATCACGTCGCTCGAGAATTAATTCTAAATTAATTCAAGTGCCCGAATTAAAATCTAATTTAATTCCTAATCGAAATCCAATTTCGTTTAATATATCGAATATATTATTTATCGATTAATTCCAAATTAATCGTTCTCTCTCTTAAATTGATATTTTATCCTAGATAAAATATCTCCGTAATTAATCCCAGATTAATTTTCTCTCTCTTCAAATTAATCCCAGATTAATATATAATGCGAGTCATACGTCATCGGTGTATCATTGGGAAGCGACCCATGAGATCTCCGGATATGTTGGCAGTAAATTCGGTCGTCGGACTATCCGAACACGTAAGTACCAAGTATTACGTTTTAAAAATTTACAAGACAAGGTTGGCCTCTAGCAAAGCGCCATGCCTACCCAATTTCCGGAAATATCCTTACAGGAATATGTGATCTATATCAGGCGTAGTATACGTAGTATTGCGTATTTCGATCCAGTATCGGATGATCACGTGCTAGGCCTGGGGCTGGATATGTGTCTGCCCCGTACGAAGCACATGTCGGATGTCTGGTAACTAGTCTCTATAATCGGATATACATGACCGAGTCATAATATCCCGATAGCTGCGCAGCATATAAGAGCACTAATACCGTATCCTACGTGACCATCTTCTCCATATGACTGGAGTGACACTTCCGTCTTGACATCACACCCAATACACTACGATTCTCAATATACCCAGCATCGGCGTACACAGAACCTGTTAAAGCCCTGGATGACCTCAACTAAAGTACATTGATTGTAGCAAGTATTAGCGGTGCAAGTCTCAGGTTAAGACCAAATACACATACCCTGATTGCAGACTCCCATAGACACAAGGTCATACTACCAATGGGATTCTGCGGTGGTCTAATCCAGAGCGAAGCTGTTTCCCGTACCATCAGAGAAACACAACCTCCTATTACACTTGCCTGAGTATCATATACCCAGATATACGAGAACTATGCCGTTATGTCTCACATAACACGCACAAGTGTAATACTAGTCTTTTACGCATCTATCGATGTCCAATCTTGACAATGCTCTGACTAGGGATGTTTAATGATTTATCCTTCGTTGATTGATACTGTCTCATATCATTCTCAATCTAGGAACAAATCATAAGGACCTCCTATCATTTATATATCTAAGGTGATCTAATCACAAATGATAAGAGTGCAATCTCCTTTGTTACATAATTAATTTGTACAACAACACTATGATCTGTACAAATAGTGACGCTATGGGTCATAACTGTCCAACAAAAATGTCTTTAAGCGGCTTCAATTTTCAAATTGGGAATAGAACCTCAGGATAGTCCTGGGAGCCAAGAAGTTACTTTATTTGATAGAGTGACATCTCGGGCCTGAGCCCGGAGTTGAGCAAATAGTGGAGCATGAGCTTTGGAAGACTCATGGTGATGATAACTTTAATGCTTAATCGGTTATGCTTACCGCAATGATTCCTTAATTTCTTTGTCAGAACTAAGGATTAGATCCTTATAGTATGATATTGAAATTGAAGGATCTTCATAGATCTATTCTTAGATCTTAGAAGTACTAATTGCAATAGAAAACTCTTGGAGAGTTAATGGCTATGCTCATAGAGACAGAGCCAGAGCTAACACAAGGGCAAGAAGCGCAAGGCGCATCTTACTTCGACATCCCAGAAGGCCAAGGCTTGGTCGAAGGCTTCTGGGGGTGTGAAGAAAAGGGCAAGGCTAAATCGTCACTATCTTCTGGGAAGACAAATGACATATCCCAAGTTGTCTGCCTAAACTGTAGCAAACAGGGTCACTACAAATGTGACTACCGTATGGACAAGGCAGACATGAAGGAAGTGAAGACGGGACTAGGCTCCGGCTTCAGGGATGTTTGTTATAAACATGTCTACTACCAGTTTTAAAATTGGATTTTAATACTGGATGTGAAAAATATATAAATATGTACTGATGTGCAGAATCTGCTTATTAGCAGGAGACTGACTTCAAATGAGATCGATATACAAGTCGGAAACATGACGAGAGTCTCTGTTTTGGCCGTAGGAACCTAAGTTTTGGAACTGCCCTTTGGGCATGTACTTAAATTAGGAGACTGTTATAATGTATCTAGTTTGACTAGAAACATTATCTCTGTATCTAGTTTAACTCGTTGCAGGTATACCTTTATATTCTAGAATACTAAATGTTTTGTTTATAAAGATGATAGTGAGATATACACATTATATGTGAATAACAGTATCTATATTTTGATTATAAATGAATCTCAAACATATAACATGACAAGCAAATAACTCAAAATGAATAAATCTGTTAAGACTTAAAAATGGCATTATTGTCTGGGACACATTAACAAGACTCGTATATCTACACTTTCGAAGAGTGGATACTAGGACGAATTGATTCAAATTCAAATGATGTCTACGAATCTAGTTTATTAGGCAAAGTGCCTAAAACACTTTTATCATTTGTAATTGGATTACCGGGATATATAAATGATAAAAGTCCATATGATTAGTACCAGATTAATAAGATATGAGACAATATTAATCCACGTAAGGTTTAATCATTAAATATCCCTAGTCGTAGTATTATCGAGACTGGATATCGATAATGCGAAATAGGCTAGTATTACACTTGTGCGTGTTATGGAAGCGTAACAACATAGTTCTCATATATTTGGGTATTGGATACTCATGCAAGTGTAATAGGAGGTTCTGTTTACCGATGGTACGGAAATAGCTTCGCTCTGGATAGACCCCTCGGAATCCCATTGGTAGTATGACTATGTGTCTATGGGAATCCGAATCAGGGTAGATGTATTTGGTCTTAACCTGAGACTTGCATCGCTAATATTTGCGACAATCAGTATACTTTGGTTTTGGTCGTCCGGGGCTTTAACAGGTTCTATGTACGCCTCTTCTGGGTATACTGAGAATCATAGTGTATTGGATGTGATGTCAAGATGGAAGTATCACTTCAGTCATATGGAGATGATGATCACACATGATACGGAACTGGTACTCTAATGTACTGCAGTCATCGGGATAATATGACTAGGTCATGATTATCCGATTATAGAGACTAGTTACCAGAGATCCGATATATGTTTCGTACGGGGAAGACACAATTCCAGCCCTAGGCCTAGCATGTGATATCGATACTGGATCGTAATACGCAATACTACGTATACTACGTCTGACAAAGATTATATATCCTTAAAAGAATATTTCTGGAGAATTGGGTAGGCACGGTATTTTGCTAGAAGCCAACCATGTCTTATAAATCGGTAAGAACGTGGTACTGGGTACGCACGAATTCGGATAGTCCGATAACCGGATTTACTACCAACATATCCATGGATCTCATGGGTCGCTTCCCGAAGATGCACCGATGACGTTTTACTCGAACAGAATTATTCTGGGATTAATTATGAGAGAGAGAAAATTAATCAAGGATTAATTACGGCAAGAATTTATCTGGGATAAAATTCAAATAGTAGAGAGAGAACAATTAATTTGGAATTAACCGATTAAATAATATATCGATATATTAAATGAAATTAGATTTCATAACGGAATTAAAATTGGATTTTGATTCGGGCGAACGAATTAATTTAGAATTAATTCGCGAGCGACTTTAATAGTAATTTTACATGCCAAAATTATTTAATTAAAATTATTTAATTAAGTCGCAACGTAAAATTCGTTAATTCAGAATTAACGAACTCGAGCCCGAAATGTGTTTAGCGGGCCCACTCAGATTTTGAATTTAAAGTGTGGCCCACAAGTCACATCACTAGTCAACTTTGTTTACCTTTTGGTTGATGGAAGTTGGTGGTTGGTGGAAGCTTGTTTCTTACACAAGCTTAATTTAGTTTTGATGTGTGATTGACCTTTACCTAATTGGATTTTGGTATATGGTATTTGATTTTTTGGAAAACAATTACATAACACACAAAAACAAAACAACTTCTCTCTCTCCCTACCATAAGGTCGAACCTTCTCCTCTTCTCCTAGAAAATTTGTTGCAAATTTTCTTCTTTGCTAGCACATTCAAAGATCAAATAAAAGTGTTAGGGAAACTTTCCCATTGAGTTTGTAATTCAAAGTTCTAGCTTGAAGCTCAACATACAATCAAAGAGGAGCTTGGAGCACTACACAAAGGTTGGAAATTTTTGTATTCACAACTTACTTTGTTACTTCACACAATTTTATGCTTAATAGATCCTTGGCATGTTCTAGGAGAACCCAACAGTGGGTATTAGGGAGGGCTGATTAATTTCATTCCCATGTGCCGGGCTTTTTTGTGAATTTGGGGTTTGGTTTTCAGTCTTAAATGGGCCTGTTTCACGCGGTTTGGGCTCTTCTAGTCTCGGGCTTTTGGATTCTGTGCGTGGGCTGCTTGTTTCGAATTGGTGTTTTCGGACTCTGATCTGCCGAGAGCTGCTGGGTTATTTTCGGGTCTGTGGTTCCTTTCTAATCAGTGTGGGATGTGTTTTGTTGCTTGTGTTTTGGTGTTTCTCTAGCACTACAAGAATCCAGTAATGTGAATGTCCTCTAACTGACGTGCACGAATCCAGTAATGGATCTAAGTGTATGGCATGCGTCTTTGAATGCAAGTGTATGGCATTCTATGTGACTTTATAGGCCTCTTTCGTGGGCCAATTTTTGCTGGACTTTGATCCTACAATGGACTTAGGCTGCTTTGGTTTAAAAAAGTGGAGACCGGTTTAGAAGCTTTGCAAGATCCAGTAGACTGGGGACAATCATAGAGATAAAAAATAATAAACTTCCTCAACTATTAATAGGATCATCTGTCCCAGCCGACATGCACTTCATATGTCAGGTATAAATATATTCCCCATTTACATACCATATATGTGGTTCGCAGGCGTTGTCATACAGTTCAATACCTGGACCTTCTTCTGTTCCAAACGATATGTAGACTCGGTTTGGTCCCTCTTCGATACCAAACGAGTGAATGTCTTACTGGCCTTCACCATGTCCGGTCGACGGGAACATTCCCCAATTGGCTCGTGATGGAGTCAAGTTTATTTCATGGATCTTCTTCTGGTCCAGACGACATGTAGACTCGGTTTGGTCCCTCCTCGATACCAAATGAGAGAATGTCTTTCTGGCCTTCACTAGGTCCAGTCGACGAGAACACTCCCCAATTGGCTCGTGATGGAGTCAAGTTCAGTTCATGGACCTTCATCTGGTCTAGACGACATGTAGACTCGGTTTGGTGCCTATTTGGTACCAAACGAATGAATGACTTTCTGGCCTTCAACCAGTCCAGACGACATCGAGGGCTCCTCTGGTCATTTGACCAGCACCATGGAGATTGTCTTGAACCTTCATCTAGTTCAGTCGACCGGGGACATCCCCCATGAACTCGTGTCGAATCAGTTAAGACATGGACTAGTCTCAGTCCAGACGACACTGTCATATGAATTAAAACCCTGAATCTTCATCTGATTCAGTCGATATGGTACATCCCCCATAGACACATGTCAAAGCAAATAGGGGACTTGGACTACAATCAGTCCAGACATGTAGACCCGATCGATCCTCTGACCAGTCGTATGAAGTGTACCATGAACCTTCATCTGGTTCAGTCGATTGGGGACATCCCCATGGACTCTCATCAAGACAAGTTGAAGACCGGGACTACTATCAGTCCAGACGATATTGAAGGCTCCACTGGACCCATGGCCAGTGGCATAGAGTATGCCTTGAACCTTCATCTGGTCCAGTCAACTGGAGACATCCCCTCTAACCCCTTACTAGTCAGATTCAAGACCGCAGCCACATTGTCCATGCGACACTAAAGAAGCTCAGTTGTGGCCCGGATCGGGCAACAAAGACTTTCCTGGTTTGGTTCAGACGACACGACCAACGAATACTCTCCAAGCCAATAACTCATTGACTTAGAGAGTATGGGACAAACTGTATGGGCCAAATTTGGTCCAATGGAAATTTTGACCTTTTGCTTCAGGCCCAATACTAAATGCACCCCAGACTCCCCAAACAGTCCCCAAAATGAGATCCAGGCCCAAGTCGTCCTTTCAAACCCACAAGGAAGGGCTATCATCTTGCAAACATAGGAGTCCAACTTAAGGAGTGAATTTCGGCCCAACGTTGTTACACTAGCCCAAGTAAAATGCCATGCCAAGACCATGTCTCAGGCCCACCATATGCCAGCACACGAAACGCTCTGACTCATAAATACCCCTAATAACCCAGTCGTTTCAGCCTTCAACGGGCAAACATAATAATTAACCCTCATGAAATTAGCCATTACCAACACCAAACGGACGAGCAATCAAGTGCAGTAAATACACACGCCTCCTGAGAGTGTGTATATAAGAGAAGTGTTGGACAATTATGACCCATAACATCACTATTTGTACAGATCATTGTGTTGTTGTTTACAAATTAACTATGTGACAAAGAGATTGCACTCTTATCATTGTGATTAGATCACCTAGATGTATAAATGATGAGAGGTCCATATGATTTGTTCCTGAACTGAGAATGATATGAGACAGTATCAGTCCACGAAGGAAAAATCATTAAATATCCCTAGTCAGAGTATTATCGAGATTGGACATCGATAAATACGTAAAAGACTAGTATTACACTTGTGCGCGTTGTGAGGGCACAACATCATAGTTCTCATATATTTGGGTATAGGATACTAATGCAAGTGTAATATGAGGTTGTGTTTTACCGATGGTACGGGAAACAACTTCGCTATGGATAGACCCCTTCGAAAATTCCATTGGTAGTATGACTATGTGTCTATGGAAGTCTGAAATCAGGGTATGTGTATTTGGTCTTTACCTGATACTTGCACCGCTAATACATACGACAATCAATATACTTTGGTTGAGGTCGTCCAGGGCTTTAACAGGTTCTGTGTACGCCAATACTGGGTATATTGAGAATCGTAGTGTGTTGGGTGTGATGTCAAGACGGAAGTGTCACTCCAGTCATATGGAGTTGATGGTCACGTAGGATACGGTACTAGTTCTCTTTAGTACTGCAGTCATCGGGATAAAATGACAAGGTCATGTTTATCCGATATAGAGACTAGTTACCAGAGATCCGACATGTGATTCGTACGGGGCAGACACGATTCCAGCCCCAGGCCTAGCACGTGATCATCCGATATTGGATCGAAATACGCAATACCACGTATACTACGCCTGATATAGATCGCTTATTCCTGTAAGCAAGTTTCTGGAGAATTGGGTAGGCATGGCGCTTTGCTAGAAGCCAACCTTGTCTTGTGAATCGGTGTAAACGTAGTACAAGGTACTTACGTGTTCGGATAGTCTGACGACCCGATTTACTACCAACATATCCGGAGATCTCATGGGTCGCTCCCCGAAGATTCACCGATGACGTATGACTCGCACTTTAATTAATCTGGGATTAATTTAATGAAAGAGAAAATTAATCTGGGATTAATTGCGGAGATATTTTATCTGGGATAAAATATCAATTAAAGAGAGAGAACGATTAATTTGGAATTAATCGATAAAATAATATATTTGATATATTATATGAAATTGGATTTCGACGCGGAATTAAAATTATATTTTAATTCCGGCGAACGAATTAATTTAGAATTAATTTGTTAGTGACGTGAATAGTGATTTCGCTAGGCGTAATCATTTAATTACGAAGCAACAGAAAATTCGTTAATTTGGAATTAGCGAACCTGAGCCCGGGATTATTTGCGAGCGCATTCACATTTCGAATTCGAGTGCGGCACGCGCGTCAAATCAAGCGTCAAATCATTAGTCACATCAAGCGTCAAATCACATGTCACTTTGAGTGATGTGACATTTGAGTGATTGATGTGAGTTGATTTGTGGTGATTGACAAGAATTTAATGCTTGCTTTATGGAAATTAAAGAAATGGTAAATGGTTTTAATAATTTTGGAAATTATAAAACCATTTTACAATTTTTTTATTTCCCACTCATTTTTTCTCTCTCTCTTTTACGTATTAGGCTTTTGGAGCCAAAATGCTCTTCATCTCTCTCACGGTCTCATGACCGATTCTTCCTCTGTGTTTTCTGGTTTTGACCGAGCAAAATGGAGAAGAAAAAGACATGATTTTGTTGCAAGATCTTTGTGCTAGCACACTCTATGAGGCATACCAATGTGTTAGGGCAGTGAGTTCGTGAGCATGGATGATTATCAACAAAGCTTGAAGCTTCAATGGACGTCCATGGCCGATTCTTGGAGAAGGAAGCAGCCCCCACGCTGTGCAGTCCACCATTTGCGCAGTCCACTGCCGAGCAAGGAGGAGCAGTGCATTTTTTGTCTTCGTTGCATCTCTACCGATCAATGTGAGTTTTTTCTGCACCTCATTTGGTTGTATTTACACTTGTTTCATGCTTAATCTATGATCTTGGGACTTGATTTAAACTCAACAAGAAGAAGGTCCATAAGGAATATTCATTCAAGCTCTCCTACTCATAGCCAAATAAGATTCTCTCCAGAGCTCTCATAATCACCGACCTACTGCCCTCACGGCATCACACGGGGATCAAGGTAATATCTGCCCTTGTTTCTCTTTGTTTTGCAGGATCACTAGTGCCCCCTCTCAATGAAATTTCGATTGTGGACCTCGGGTGAAAAACCAGCGTCCACAAGCACCTCTATTATAAAGGTGCTCCGCACCTCATTTCTGCAGTCTGGTTTCCATAGTTTTCTCTGAAAATTTGTGGATTTCCAGCGTCCACGAGGGGTGAGTGCGGCCTTAAATCATTTTCCCAGTTCACACTGGGTGGCGACTCCATGTTATTTATCCAGTTTAGTTCCCTCGTGGGCTACTTCGTACTCACAACTAGGCCGCGAGCCTGGAACAGAGTCACCGATTTTTGTGTCCTACAGTCTGGCGACTCCACTGGGGATAGAGAATCGGCCCCGAATAATGCCTTGTAATGTTTTTTATTTTTGTTTTAGTTAACCATGTCTACCGTGGGTTGAAGGGGGTTAATCGAGGCATTATTAAGGCTAGGTAATGGTTTGGGTGTGTTCCTTCATTCACTCCCTTTCTATAAGGAAAAGCTGTGAAGGCACCTAGATAATCATGTACTCGTAGCTTACTGTGATGGACTAATTTGGAGGACTCGTTGTTTATTCCTGTCACCAAGCGATAAGAGCCTAAGAGGCTTGGGTATTTAAGAGAGTTTGCTCCACCCTCCTTCTGGGGAATCTGCAATGGGAAATCCATTTGACAGTCAGTCACGCACCATAACTCGTTGGCACGTACCTTAGTGTATAAAAAAGGTGCGCTCACTTGGTCGCTTGAACCCTTGAGTGGGGAGTCCTAGTTGTGGGCAATCATTCGTCAGCGGGAGCTTGAGTCTATACTCCTATAAACCCGCATATGAACTGTACTTCTAGGACCAATAGAAACTATTCTGTTATGCTTGCATCTAGGACCATCGTCATTTGGATTCAGTTGGACTTTTTGTCATGAGGTATGGGCTTGTTGGGCCATTTAAATTGGGACGAGTCCATGCTTTATGGAAATCGGGCCAAAGGCTTCTAAAACGCCAATGGGCCATCTTGTGTTTAGGCCCAATTATCGTTCGAAGTTGTTTAGCCATGTTATCGCAAAAGTGAAAACCTGTTGGGCCTTTTTCAACTGGGACAAGTTTGCACCGCGCAATAGTATGATTGAATGCTTTGGAACGATAGTGGGCCGACTTACACATTCCATGCATCACACGCATACATGCTGACTCAGGGTTTTAAGAGACATCATAGATATCCGTTGGGTTAGGGAAGAGGGAAGACTCATCAAAAGGCCGTTAGCGAACATGAGCGAATCAGTTAACGATGGATCTCGTATGGATCAACTGGAAGCTAATCTCACTAAGGTTACCGAGCAACTGCAAGCTTTGACCACTGCTATGACTAATATGGCTGTGCCCCGCGCTGCAGGAGGCTATGAGAATGAAAGGTGTGAGGGCCCTCTGAGTGGGTTGAATGATGATGTCCCCGTCTTTGATGATGACCTGGCTGAGTATGTCGCAGGAAGGATAGCGGATCTCAGGCCGAATTGTAGAAAACTCCACGATCAGATGGAATCGGTTACCCGCAAGCTGAAGGGTAAGCATGAGGATTTTTGGATTATAAGGCGATGACTTTTGAGGAGCAGCTGCAGGCTCAGTTCAAAATGCCTGACATAGCCAAGTTCAATGGAATGGGGATCCGAGGGTCCATCTCCGGACAATATGTTTCTATAATGAGTTCTGTGGGCCTGTCGTAGCGTGAGGTTCAGAAGATGTTTGGGATGTCGCTTGAGGGGGCACCCGTAGTGTGGTACTATGGCCTTAAAATGAAGGTTAAGGAAGATTTGAGAGAACTGGCAGAAGCCTTTCTGAAAAAATATGTCACGGATTTGGATATCGACTTATCGCTTCGCGACTTGGAGAATACCAAGTAGAAGCAGGAAGAGAGCTTCAAAGATTATGTTGACCGCTGGAGAAGCCAGCTTCTGAAAATGCAGACTCGGCCCTCGGAGAAGGACCAAATCAAAATGATCATCAAGGGCACCAAGCCCTCCATCTATGGCAAGCTGATGAGAATGACCTCCATGATTACGGATTTTCGGCAGTTGAGGGAGACTGTCATGGACATTGAAGAAGAGGAAGTAGAGAACATGAAGTTTTATAGTCTAAACAGGAGGACTGTTGGAGGACCATCATGTGCCAAACCTGTCTCTGCCGAGGTAGCCGCAGTTAGAAGCCGGCATTTTTCTAACCTGGGTAGACCTTTGTCTAAGGTGCTTGAGAAGTTGGCGAGACAGGGGCTCCTTAAACCCTTAGAAGCTAGACCACTCCTCAATCCCCCACCATCTCGCTATAACCTGAACCTTTACTGTCACTACCCCCAACAGAAGGGCCATGACACTGACAACTGTGCTCGCCTCAGACACGAAATCCAAGACCTCATAGACTCCCATGAAATACCCGACCCTGAAAAAGAACAGCCCAACACACACCGAAACCCCCTACCAAATTATCACTATGTCCCACCACCTACCTAGATGATAAGCTCTGACTACCTGAAAGCCTTGTCCTCAAGTCCTTTAACCACCAAGCCTTTTGCTTGGGGATTTGGGATAACAATAGTGAGGATGAAACAGAGCAGGGGAAGAATTTCTAGGAAGATTCTCCTGTAGTGATGAAGAGGAGGTGAGAAGAATGACCCGCAGTGGGCGTTTCTACAGTGATACTGCAGAAAAGGGCAAGGAAGTGTTTGGCAGATGGTAGAGAAACAACAGAAAATGGGGATAATGCTGAAGGAGATGTAGTGCTGCGTCAGTGAAGAAGACGCGAGCACATCTAAGCATTTGGGAGTCGCTTGTGTGTGTGCATCGCATGAGCACAGCGGGCCATGGTTGAGGCCTTGAGCAAGATAAGAATACCAAGATGCCAACCCTATGATGTTTGTGGGATCGGTGCATATAAAGAAGCTTCACATGTGATAACCTTTTCTGAGGAGGAACTCCCGGCGGAGGGAAGGAATCATAATAGCCTTATTCATAAGAGCTGAAGTGAGGGGTAAAAAAGACATCTTGTGTAATGGTGGATGATGGCACATCCATCAATGTGTGCCCATTGAAGATTTTGGTGAAGTTGGGAATGAAGGCCAAAAGATCTGAGTCCCTCCAACATGACCATCAAGCATATGATGACAGTAAGCGAGGAGTTGAGGCACCTTTGCCGCAGTAGTCAAGGTTTGCCCAATTGAGGATGAGGTTGAGTTCACAGTGCTGGATATCCCCGGCCACTTTGCTTTGTGTTGGGAAGGCCATGGTTTCACAAGCTTGGGGGCGTGCCCTCCACTCTGCATCAAGTTATTAAGTTTCCGTACGGGGAGAGAGATTGTCACCATCCGAGCTGAGGTAGACAATGTTGTGGCCGTTTTGGAAATACAACCTTTCACGAGGGTTCAAGTGTCGGCAACCTTGAGGAAAGGAAGTGGTAGATCCTAAGTTAGCTATGATCATGGAGAAAGATAAAGTTCGAGCCAGGGTAATGTTTGGGTATCGGAGGAGCATTGCCCAACTTCAAGGGGCAGACCACCCGGAGGGGTTTGGGATACAAGTCTGATGAGGATAAGTCGACGGCTAAGAAGAAAGGTTGAAGTTGATGAAGCTTTGTGAAAGCTACATTGTATCAAGGAGAGCCCGAAACCAGTGGAGTTAATGGGTCATTGGTACCGGGGTTGAGACTTCCAAGGATTTTGTGCTTGGTGAGAAACCCACCGCATCAGAAGTTTGCAAAAAGAGGAAGATAAGTGGGAGGAAGAGTTGATGAAGCTGGAGGCCTGGACCCCGAGGAGAATAAGGAAACCAGGAAGACCCGGCTGTGGGGATGAAGCATCTGGGAGGATGGAAGATGTTTTCTCTCGGATTTATTCGGAAATGTATTCCTGCATCTGCAAGCAATAAAGCCATTCCTTCGCTTACTTGTCTGAGTCTCTCCCTTTCACTTTTGATGACTGAGATATTGACTTCAACTAACCAAAACCAAATGCATTCAACATTGGTACGCTTGAAAGCCCTAATGAAGTCTTTAATTGCGAGTGAAGGTTTACCTCGACGAGCGGAGGCACAAGAAATTAGACGATGACCGGCGTAAACACACACGTATAACGCAAGCGTACGTATCGTTCAAGTAGTATAAAAAGTATCGATCCCACGAGGACTTAATACCTAAGTTATTAATTTTATGAGGTTAAATGATTACTAGTATCTAACAGGTTGTTTAATTGATTTGAAATAGCGACGATTCTAAATTTAAAGACAATAAAATAAAATTGTTTGAAGGTAGATTTTAAGAAAATTCAATATTAAAGCTATCTAGGGTTGTGATTTATTCCAATATTAATTAAAGATAAAGTGGTTATATTATAATTGGGTAATTTATTGATTTATTAACCTGGAACACTAATGTATGTAAAAGCATCTTCCGATGGTCAATTACAAATACCTAGTATAATCCAATTGAACCATATGTCTATGTCAACCAAATTACCTAGATTCATTACGATTAAGTTCCAATTAAGACTACCCCCGCCCGACAGGTATATTCCTATCCTGTAAGGAAATCTATTGAAAGGGTTATCTATCCTTAAGGAAGATCGTGGGCTATTGAATCTAAGGTCTTAAACTTAAAATCCCTATGTCTAGTTCATTTTAAGTTTACCTAATCAATTTAATTAATGGCCAGTTAATTAAAGAGCATTAAGATTAAGACTCAATAAATAAATCTTTATATTACCCAAATTATAATCTAACCCTTATAAACCCGTGACATTGAATTTCATCACAACCCTAGATACTAACTTAGTTATTACACATAGCTAGGGCTGGTAAAAACTTGAAAATAAAAGACATAAAATGCTGAAAATAATTGCGTTAAAATAAATACTGAAAAGTAAAAATACAATAAAAATAAAATGCTAAGGTAAAAGGAATTACTTTTACTATTACTAATTTAGAAATCTCCCAATAAAATAATATATAAACTTGTGATATTATTTAACCAACCGACCAATCTGGCGGTATCCTGATTAAGTCCAATTAAGTCCAACCAGCCATATAGGCGGTAATATTTGTCCATAATCCAGCCATAAAGGCGGTACCAAAATAAATTTATTAACCGACCAATCTGGCGGTATCCTTTATTAATCAGGTTTAAACCAACAGAAATTAAATATACCAACCGACCAATATAGCGGTTCCTTGATTAAGTCAGGTTTAAACCAGATAAAATAAATTTATTAACCGACCAATCTGGCGGTATCATTGATTAATCAGGTTCAAACCAACAGAAAATAAAATACCAACCGACCATATAGCGGTTTCCTTGATTAAGTCAGGTTTAAACCAGATTAAATAAATTTCCCAACCGACCAATATAGCGGTATCATTTATTAATCAGTATTTTAATAGTAAATATATTATTTTTAGGGAGATTAAACTAAAGAGCAACAGTAAAAGAATTACCTTTCACCTTAGCTGGAGGAATTACCTCATCATGGTAAATAGTAAAACTGTAAAAAATAAAGAAAGTAAACTATTATTATTACAAAAAGTAATTAAAATTAAATTACAAAAGTAAAAAAATTAAAAACTAAAATTTTTTAGAGAGAGAAACTCTCTTTACACGTAATTGAAGGAGAGAATAACAACTGAAAAATGAAAATTCGCGCTGGTATTTATAGGAAAATTTTTCACTGTTCGGGCGTCGCGACGCCAAGGTCCTCAGCGTCGCGACGCTGGATTTGTCGACGTGGCACAATGAGAAGGCGACACGTAGCAAGGCGGCTGACTGTTCAAGCGACACGTGTCAAGGCGGCTAATTCTCAATTATTGTGATGACGTCATTGATGACGTCATGCTGACGTGGCGCTGAGTGGCGGTGACGTGGCATGATGGCGACGGCGCGTGTTCACTTGTCGGCACAATAGGATTGCGACACGTGGCGACACGTGTCAGTTGTGATTGGCTGAGGCTGACGTGGCAAGTTGACTAGGTTGACCTGCTGACGTGGACGATGATGTGGCATGACACATGGCAAGTTGACTCGTTGACCGCTGACGTGGCTGATGACGAGGCGACACGTGTCAAGTCTGAGTGTCGGCAGCATATGATGTTGACACGTGGCACGGCGCACGTTAGCAGATTGGATGTGATGGTGACACGTGGCACGGCGCATGTTAGCAAAGTCAAACTTCTCAAATTCTGACATGTTGACCCGGCGCACTTTAGCAGATTCGGCGCATGCTGGGCGTCGCGACGCGGAGGTCTGGGCGGCGCGACGCTGGAAATTACCAAAATGCCCTTTTTCGCCAATTTTCACTGTTTTGCCCAAATCACCTCCAGAATGTCCTGAAACTTTATTTATCTACAAAATAACACAAAACACATCAAAACATTCACAAAACTCAAGAAACTATACAAAATATTAGGTTAAATGAGTGGGAAATAGTGATATAAATACCACTCATCACACCCCCAACCTAACATTTTGCTAGTCCTCGAGCAAAATACAGAATAAAATAACAGAATAAAATTTAACTAAGCCATTTTCGTAGGGATCACGGTTGCATTTAGCATATGCAACAAGCCTTTAAACCCCTAGGTGTCCCTAGTGGACGAGTTGTAGTCTCGTGAGGGTTTACAGCAATGATACCCACAAACATTTTACAAAAGTAAAAATGTATTAAAACTAATGCACACAAAAGCAAAAAGACAAGCGAAAAGAGAATAAAGAAGTTAGTAACTAATCAGGTGAAACTTCTACTACAAGTTACTAGTTGTTTTGTTTCTTTCTAAATTACTAAATAAGTAAATTCTCCGATTATTTTTTCCATTCTCCATATACACAGCCAACAAATAATATTAAACAACTCATTTTTGCCCACAACAGTCATAAGTGCAGTTGATAAGAGAGTAATATTTTTGTCCTAAAGTTCTATCAGATTTCACACCTTTTTGTAGTAATGGAATAATTTTCTGATTTTTCTGATTTTTTCTTTGCTTTTTTGAATTTTGACTTTTTATTTATATACAATACCTTCCGTCTATGTAGCGAGCTTTGGGCCGGTGGCTCCCAAACCAGTTGGCTTTAGGGCACCAGGTGTTAAGACACCCCTACGAACTTAATTACTCAGACTTCAGATATAAATATATTTTTGCAGTATCTTCGATCCATGTAGCGAGCTTTGGGCCAATGACTCCCAAACCAGTTGGTTTTAGGGCACTAGGTGTTAAAACACCCTTACAGACTTAATAACCGGATCTTAGATACTTTATTTTTGTACATCAGAATTTTTTTTTTTTTTTTTTACTCCATCACTATTTATAGATGCTTCCTCCAATTAAACTAGAGCACGGAATATTACAAACTTTTCAATTACAGCTCATGTCTGTATGTTTCTATGTAAGTTGATAATACCTGTCAAATGAGCATATGAAGATTCATTTTAGTCAGTATTATGGAGAATTCACAAATTAAATAATTCAAAAGGAAATAAACAAAAATTAACTTATTTCGAAATAAATGGTTTGAAATACGTCTCAAGAGTGGAAACTCCTTACTCGGCTATTTCTTACCAATTTCACCTTTTTAGTTAAAAATAAAAACACAAAAAATGCAAAATATTTTTGTAATTTTTGAAAATTTTTCAATTTTTTGTATTTTTCGAAAAATTTTGGACTAAAAATAAAAAACACAATACAAACAAGTACTATTAACTATACCTCACCCCCAAACCTAAATGAGACATTGTCCCCAATGTCTTAAACAGTAGAAGAAGAAGAGTTTAGAAAATAATACCTGGTTAGTTGAAATTCTACAGGAAAATTACAGGTTAAGATCCAGATTAATTCGACGTCTCTTACCACGATCGTCCTCGGACCAATTTATCTTTGAAATGATAGGGTCAACTTTCGGTTCATAGGCTATGAGTTGGTCAATTAGATCTGGAGCAGTTCTGGCAGAGTAAAGAGGAGTTCTTTTAAAGGTTTTGACACGAACCCATTTCTTCGAGCATCATCAAGAAACACACAAAGAAAATCATAAAACCCATCAACGTTGTACAGCCCAATTGGTTTCTGGTGTATGTTTAGGTTCGCCCAAGATAGTACAATAAAAATTTCCTCCAATGTGCCCAAGCCACCTGGCAAAGCAATAAAAGCATCAGAACGGTTAATCATTTCTACCAGTCGTTCAGACATACCTGGCACGATCAGTTCCTCTCCGTTTGTTGGTTCAATAAGATTTGCTTCTGCCAAGGGTTTTGGGATGATTCCCAAAACATGATTGCCTCCTTCCTGTACGGCCTTTGAAACAATCCCCATTAGTCCAAGATTACCTCCGCCATATATTAAGTGTATATTCCTTGCGGCTAAGACTCGACCCAATTCCTGTGCTGCTTCTATGTATTGTGGTTTAGTACCAACAGTACTACCGCAAAACACACAAATGTTTTCAACTCGTCTTCTTGAAGTGGCTTCCATGTTTTACTCTGGATATCTTCAAAAGTGCAATGATGAGTTGAATTTATAATACCTGAAAAGGGTGAGTAAAAATAGCACAAGTATCTTCCAAAGGACGATTAGTAGCAAAATAGTAAAATAGATCGTGATAGTCAACAAGATCTGGATCCTGTCGGAGAAAATAAAGAAAAACAACAAAACAAATCACAATTATTAGGAAAGAAAAACAAAGAGATATAATATTTACAAAAAAACGGGCTTGATTGACGTCTATGCGTCAGGGACAAGCTTCCCATCCAATTTTCTTATAAATTGGCAAACAGGGTCTTTTTGAGTCAGATTCCCGAGACTTAACTGTTGTCTTTCTTTTTGAAATTGTGTATGTAATTTGCGAAAGGCTATGTGAACATGTCCACTGGGATGCGTCTCAAGAGTCGAAGATATATCATCTAAAGACTCCTTACTCAAGCCATCCCTAATGAATTCAATTTTGTCTTCGCGATTAATAGACACCATTCCTAAAGAACGACAACGAGTATTGCAATTCCATCGTGCACATTTGTAACAAACACCCATTTGTTTAGCTCTACGTTTCTTTGCATAGGTGCTTCTTCCAAAACCAGGCAGATGTGAAATAAAAGATTCAGAAGACTCACCTGCCAATCGAACTCGTGCTTCAATTACCCAACGAATATCATTGGGCACACCATGGATCGTCAGTAGTCTCATTCGTTCCAAGCGAGCTTTGTAAACTTTCAATAGAGATTTTTGTGGGAGAGAAGGAAATTGCTTGTGAAGATTTGCGAGAGCTTCTTCCATCTTGAAATGACTTAATCTGCAAAAACTAAACACACAAAATTAAATCACACCAAATCACAATATATACAAAAATTGCATGGGTTGCCTCCCTGCGAGCGCTAAGTTTTAAGTCGTCAGCTAGACGTTACTTCTCGAACGTTTATGCTGGATCTGAAAGTGTAACACTTTCTTTTTGTCGCCCAAATGATTCTCCCCAGTAGTGCTTGACACGCTGACTGTTAACTTTGAATGTGTTGTTGGTATTGGGATCCAGTAACTCAACAGCTCCATATGGTAAAACCTGAGTGATTACAAATGGTCCAGACCACCTAGATTTCAACTTTCCAGGGAAAAGTTTCAACCTCGAGTTGTACAACAACACCTGCTGTCTTGGTTCCAACTGTCTGTGCACTATTTTTCGGTCATGCCATTTCTTTGTCTTTTCCTTGTATAATTTGGCATTGTCATAAGCCTGTAGGCGAAATTCCTCCAATTCGTTGAGTTGGTGAAGTCTTTTCTCTCCTGCAGCTTGTGAGTCAAAATTCAACTTCTTCAGTGCCCAGTACGCCTTGTGTTCAAGCTCAACTGGTAGATGGCACGCTTTCCCAAACACTAATCGATATGGTGACATACCAATGGGTGTCTTGTAAGCTGTCCTGTAGGCCCATAATGCATCATCTAGTTTTGTTGACCAGTCCCTCCTTGTTGATCCAACGGTTCTTTCTAGGATTCTTTTGATTTCCCTGTTTGAAACCTCAACCTGTCCATTTGACTGTGGATGGTAAGCTGTGGCAACTTTGTGTGTTACTCCGTATTTGGATAGGAGTGCATCGAAGTATTTGTTGCAGAAATGTGAGCCACCATCGCTGATAATTGCCCGAGGTGTTCCGAATCGAGTGAAAATGTTCTTTTTCAGGAATTTGATCACAACTTTTGAGTCATTGGATGGCAGTGCAATTGCTTCAACCCATTTGGAGACGTAGTCTACAGCAACCAGGATGTACAAGTTTCCAAATGATGGAACAAAGGGTCCCATGAAATCAATACCCCATACATCAAATATTTCCACTTCTAGAATGTTTTGCAATGGTCCTTCGTTTCTCCTCGAAATATTCCCTGTTCTCTGGCACCTGTCACATTGAAAAGCAAAAAGATAAGCATCTTTAAAAAGTGTGGGCCAGAACAAACCTGATTGAAGGACTTTGGCTGCAGTTTTGTTTCCGCTGAAGTGTCCGCCGTATGGTGATGAATGACAGTGTTGCAAAACACTGTTGATTTCCTCCTGTGGAACACATCGTCTCAGTAGTTGATCAGCACACCGTTTGAACAGGTACGGTTCATCCCAGACATAATGTTTGACTTCTTTGAAGAACTTTTTCCGTTGCTGAGGTTGTCCATTCCAACGGCCATTTTCCTGTCACAATATAATTGACATAGTCAGCATACCAAGGGACTTCCTGTTGATTTATGGAAAACAATTGTTCATCTGGAAAAGTTTCTTTGATTGAAGGATCTTTGTCAGCTGTTTCTCCATTCTCGAGCCTCGATAGATGATCTGCCACCTGATTCTCTGTTCCTTTCCTGTCTCGAATCTCCACGTCGAATTCTTGCAGAAGAAGAAGTATCCAACGGATCAATCTGGGTTTGGCATCTTTCTTTTGATCAGATATTTGATTGCTGAATGATCTGTGTAGACCACCACTTTGGGACCCAACAGATAAGAGCGGAATTTGTCAAAAGCATACACAACTGCGAGCAACTCCTTTTCAGTGGTTGTGTAGTTGAGTTGAGCTTCATTCAGAGTTCTGCTGGAGTAGTAAATGGTGTGGAAAATCTTTGCTTTGCGTTGTCCCAAAACTGCACCTACAGCAAAATCACTAGCATCACACATTACCTCGAATGGAAGGGTCCAATCTGGTGCTACAATGATGGGGGCAGAAATCAGCTTCTGTTTTAAGATTTCAAAGGCTTTCTGGCATTCTGTTGTGAAGTTGAAAGGCACATCCTTTTCCAGAAGATTACAAAGAGGTTTGCAATCTTGGAAAAGTCTTTGATAAATCTCCTGTAAAAACCTGCATGTCCAAGAAAACTCCGAATCCTTTTACAGATGTTGGTGGAGGTAGTTTCTCAATTGTCTCGATTTTTGCTTTGTCTACCTCGATTCCCTTTTGTGAAATCCGGTGTCCAAGAACAATGCCTTCCTGCACCATAAAGTGACATTTTTCCCAATTGAGTACCAGGTTTGTATCTTCACATCTTTGTAATACCTGTTCCAAATTTAACAAACAATGGTCAAAAGAATCTCCAAACACAGAAAAATCATCCATAAAAACTTCCATACTCTGCTCCAGCATGTCTGAGAAAATGGCCATCATACAACGCTGAAATGTGGCAGGGGCATTACATAATCCAAATGGCATCCTGCGGAAAGCAAAAGTACCATAGGGACATGTAAAGGTAGTTTTCTCCTGGTCTTCTGGTGCGATGGCAATCTGATTGTACCCTGAATATCCGTCCAGAAAGCAATAGAACTCATGTCCTGCCAACCTGTCTAACATCTGGTCAATAAATGGTAGCGGAAAATGGTCTTTCTCGTGGCTTTGTTCAATTTCCTGTAATCCATACATACTCTCCATCCAGTCACTGTTCTTGTCGGAATCAATTCGTTCTTTTCATTGGTAACCACAGTAATTCCTCCTTTCTTTGGTACACACTGCATAGGACTTACCCAAATGCTATCTGAGATGGGGTAAATGATGCCAGCATCCAACCATTTGATGATTTCTTTCTTCACAACTTCCTTCATGATTGGATTGAGTCTCCGTTGATGCTCCACTGTAGGTTTGTATTCATCATTCATCAGAATCTTGTGCATGCAAAATGATGGACTAATGCCTCGAATGTCTGCTATAGTCCAGCCAATGGCTTTTTTGTGCTCTCGTAAAACTCTTAGTAGCTTTTCTTCCTGCTCCAATGTTAGTGAAGAAGAAATAATAACAGGTAATCAGAAGAGTTTCCAAGAAATGCATACCTGAGATGGTTCGGAAGTAACTTTAGTTCCAGCTGTGGTGGTTCTTCAATCGAAGGTTTGATTCGATCTTTCTTTGGCAGTTCCAAGCTTTCAACTGGTGGTGTTACTTTGAATCGGAATGGTTTGTCAAGGTAATTGATACATTCCAAGATTTCAGCATCTAGTTCGTTGTCAGTCATATTGGTGATGCAAGCTTCAAGTGTATCTGTGGGATTTGACTCAGTATTCTGAATAATATTATCAATAACATCAACTCTGAAGCATTCTTCTTCTTCCTTTTCATCGCTTGGAAATTTCATAGCTTTGAAAACATTAAAGGTCACCCTTCTTTTCCTGCACTTCATGGTTAGTTCTCCTTTTTGCACATCAATTACAGTTTTACCTGTAGCCAAAAATGGTCTCCCAAGAATGATAGGTATTTCTTTGTCTTCTTCCATGTCAAGGATGATAAAGTCTGCTGGAAGGATGAGTTTGTCAACTTTGACCAGCACATTTTCAACGACTCCTCTCGGGAATGCGAGTGATCGATCAGCAAGTTGCAAAGATATTGAGGTAGGCATTGCTTCTCCAATTTGCAGTTTCCTGTAAATAGAAAAAGGCATTAAATTAAATAACACTGGCACCTAAATCACATAAAGCCTTACCGATGTAATGTTCTCCAATGGTGCATGGGACTGTGAAACTGCCAGGATCTTTCAACTTCGGGGGAAGCTTCCTCTGAATGATGGCGCTGCATTCTTCTGTCAAAGCTACTGTCTCGTAATCTCCCAATCTCCGTTTTCGTGAAAGGATGTCTTTCATGAATTTGACATAACTGGGCATTTGTTCCAAGGCTTCTGCAAATGGTATGTTAATGTGCAGCTTTTTGAAAATCTCCAAGAAACGAGCAAACTGTTTGTCCAGTTTGTTTTTCTGAAGACGCTGAGGAAATGGTGGTGGTGGAGTGATCTGTTCTTTTCTTTTTCCTTTGCTTCTTTTTCTTCCATCTGTGGAACTGCATCTTTTGGAACTTCCTCAGCAGCTGTTTTGACTCCAATATCTTTGTTGATCTCAGTACCACTCTTTAAGGTAATGGCTTGACATTGCTCCTTCCCTCGGTTCTTTGGATTTGGTTCTGTGTTGCTGGGAAGATTACCTGGTGGTCTGTAACTCTGAGCATTGGCCAGTTGGCCGATTTGATTCTCCAGTGCTTTGATGGAAGCTGATTGGCTCTGAATCATGGCTTCATATCTTTTTAATTGAGCTAACATCTCTGCCATCACTGGTTCATTTGTCTGCTCCTGGCCTTTATTCTGTTGCTGGAATCCAGGTGGTGGATAGTTCCGCTGTTGGCCTGAATTGTTGCTCCATGAAAAATTAGGATGATTCCTCCACCCTGGGTTGTAGGTGTTGGAATATGGATTGTTCCCCTGCCTGTTGAAATTGTTGACATAATTCACCGTTTCTTCATGTTGATTTGATTCTGGTGCTCCTCCATATGGTGAACTTGTGGATCCAGTGGTAAGAGTCTCCATGAATTTGCATATTTGATCTAGCTTGGTGTTGACTGCTGTATTAGCTCCAACCTCATATATTCCTGCAATTCTTTGAATCAAACTTCTTTCAGTTGGCCACAAAGAGTTGTTGTTGGCCATTTCTTCGATTAGTTCCCAGGCTTGATCTTCACCTTTTGCCATTAAAGCTCCTCCAGCAGCAGCATCAATTGTGGTTCTCATTATTCCAGAAAGCCCATTGTAAAATGTTTGGACTTGAAGCCATTTTGGAATTTCATGGTGTGGACATTTCCGGAGTAGATCTTTGTACCTTTCCCAAGCTTCGTAGAGAGTTTCTGAGTCTTGTTGCACAAAGGATGTGATGTCATTCCTCAGTTTTCCGGTTCTGGCTGGTGGAAAATACTTTGCAAGAAATTTGGTGGCTAAGATGTTCCATGTTGTGATAGAACCTGCTGGTAATGAATGTAGCCAGGCTTTAGCTCTGTCCTTCAAAGAGTATGGGAAAACACGTAGTCTCATTGCTTCTTCAGCTTCTCGGTTGTAATTGAAAGTACCGCAAACTTCCAGGAAGTTGCTGATGTGGGCATTAGGATCTTCAGTTGCATTTCCTCCAAACTGAACTGACTGCTGAATCATCTGAATGCAAGTTTTGATGTCACCGCATTTGCTGGTAATGGAGGGAGTACAATACATGAAATGAGTCTGTCAACCACCGGAATGGTTCTGTCTCGAATGGGTATTGGTGGTGCAACCTCCAAAGGTTCAGGTTCCATGTTGACTAAAGCTTCTTGGGCTTCTCGCCTTTCTCTTCTCAACTGTCTGATAGTTCTTTCAATTTCTGGGTCAAACGGTCGTAGTTCAAAGCTTCTGGTTCGTCTCATGAAGTTTCTGAGAACCTGAAACACAAGAAAACAATAACAATAAGTAAAAAGAAATTAGATACAAGTAAAAGTATCTAACCCCTAAACTAATAATAAAAGATAAATAAGTCCCCGGCAACGGCGCCAAAAACTTGACCGGCGTAAACACACACGTATAACGCAAGCGTACGTATCGTTCAAGTAGTATAAAAAGTATCGATCCCACGAGGACTTAATACCTAAGTTATTAATTTTATGAGGTTAAATGATTACTAGTATCTAACAGGTTGTTTAATTGATTTGAAATAGCGACGATTCTAAATTTAAAGACAATAAAATAAAATTGTTTGAAGGTAGATTTTAAGAAAATTCAATATTAAAAGCTATCTAGGGTTGTGATTTATTCCAATATTAATTAAAGATAAAGTGGTTTATTATAATTGGGTAATTTATTGATTTATTAACCTGGAACACTAATGTATGTAAAAGCATCTTCCGATGGTCAATTACAAATACCTAGTATAATCCAATTGAACCATATGTCTATGTCAACCAAATTACCTAGATTCATTACGATTAAGTTCCAATTAAGACTACCCCCGCCCGACAGGTATATTCCTATCCTGTAAGGAAATCTATTGAAAGGGTTATCTATCCTTAAGGAAGATCGTGGGCTATTGAATCTAAGGTCTTAAACTTAAAATCCCTATGTCTAGTTCATTTTAAGTTTACCTAATCAATTTAATTAATGGCCAGTTAATTAAAGAGCATTAAGATTAAGACTCAATAAATAAATCTTTATATTACCCAAATTATAATCTAACCCTTATAAACCGTGACATTGAATTTCATCACAACCCTAGATACTAACTTAGTTATTACACATAGCTAGGGCTGGTAAAAACTTGAAAATAAAAGACATAAAATGCTGAAAAATAATTGCGTTAAAATAAATACTGAAAAGTAAAAATACAATAAAATAAAATGCTAAGGTAAAAGGAATTACTTTTACTATTACTAATTTAGAAATCCCAATAAAATAATATATAAACTTGTGATATTATTTAACCAACCGACCAATCTGGCGGTATCCTGATTAAGTCAATTAAGTCCAACCAGCCATATAGGCGGTAATATTTGTCCATAATCCAGCCATAAAGGCGGTACCAAAACCAAAATAATTTATTAACCGACCAATCTGGCGGTATCCTTGATTAATCAGGTTTAAACCAACAGAAATTAAATATACCAACCGACCAATATAGCGGTTTCCTTGATTAAGTCAGGTTTAAACCAGATAAAATAAATTTATTAACCGACCAATCTGGCGGTATCATTGATTAATCAGGTTCAAACCAACAGAAAATAAATATACCAACCGACCAATATAGCGGTTTCCTTGATTAAGTCAGGTTTAACCAGATTAAATAAATTTCCCAACCGACCAATATAGCGGTATCATTTATTATCAGTATTAATTAGTAAATATATTATTTTTAAGGGAGATTAAACTAAAGGCAACAGTAAAAGAATTACCTTTCACCTTAGCTGGAGGAATTACCTCATCATGGTAAATAGTAAAACTGTAAAAAAATAAAGAAAGTAAACTTATTATTATACAAAAGTAATTAAAATAAATTACAAAAGTAAAAAAATTAAAAACTAAATTTTTTTAGAGAGAGAACTCTCTTTACACGGAATTGGAGAGAGAGAATAACAACTGAAAATGAAAATCGCGCTGGTATTTATAGGAAAATTTTTCACTGTTCGGGCGTCGCGACGCCAAGGTCCTCAGCGTCGCGACGCTGGATTTGTCGACGTGGCACAATGAGAGGCGACACGTAGCAAGGCGGCTGACTGTTCAGCGACACGTGTCAAGGCGGCTAATTCTCAATTATTGTGATGACGTCATTGATGACGTCATGCTGACGTGGCGCTGACGTGGCGTGACGTGACGGGCGCTGAGTGGCGAAGGCGCTGTTCAATTGTCGGCACAATAGGATTGCGACACGTGGCGACACGTGTCAATTGTGATTGGCTGAGGCTGACGTGGCAAGTTGACTAGGTTGACCTGCTGACGTGGACGATGATGTGGCATGACACATGGCAAAGTTGACTCGTTGACCGCTGACGTGGCTGATGACGAGGCGACACGTGTCAAGTCTGAGTGTCGCGGCAGCATATGATGTTGACACGTGGCACGGCGCACGTTAGCAGATTGGATGTGATGGTGACACGTGGCACGGCGCATTTAGCAAAGTCAAACTTCTCAAATTCTGACATGTTGACCCGGCGCACTTTAGCAGATTCGGCGCATGCTGGGCGTCGCGACGCGGAAGGTCTGGGCGGCGCGACGCGGAGAATTACCAAAATGCCCTTTTCGCCAATTTTCACTGTTTTGCCTCAAATCACCTCCAGAATGTCCTGAAACTTTATTTATCTACAAAATAACACAAAACACATCAAAACATTCACAAAACTCAAGAAACTATACAAAATATTAGATTAAATGAGTGGGAAATAGTGATATAAATACCACTCATCAACGAGATGTTTGTCAAAAATGCAAAGTATTCGTTGGTCCTATGAGGAATACCCGGGGGGTAGCAGAAAGAAGCACGGCCAGCATACGATACGACTATCCAAATAGTTGAAGCTGGCAAAGCAAAAACTCCGCAGGATAAGACCTGAGTTGGCCGAGCAGGTCAGCGAACCAGTCAAGAAACACATAGATGTTGGGATTTCTAGAAGAAGTGGTAAAATACACTGACGTGGTTGGCCAATATTGTGCAGTGCCCGAAGAAGAAGGTATGGGAAGGTCCAGTCATGTGCGTATAAGATTTACAGAGACCTCAACAAAAAGCTTGCCCGAAGGCTGATTTTTCCTCTCCCTCATATAGACGTATTGGTTTATATGCAGGCTTATCTGCCCTGTACTCATTCGCGGATGGTTTCTCAGGATATAATCAGGTTCTTATGCTGAAGAAGACAAACATAAGACTGCCTTTGTACTACATGGGTTTACGTATTGTACAACGGTGATGCCGTTTTGGGCTTAGAATGCAGGAGCCACTTCCAGTGGGCGACCATTACGTTATTCCCCTTGATTTGATGCATAAGGAAGGAAATTGAAGTTGTGGATGAATGATTTTTGGAAATCAGAGACAAGCAAGCGGACATATAGAAGTTACTGGAGAAGTTCCTTGAACGAGTCGACAACATACAACTTACGGCTAATCCAAGAAGTGTGATGTTCGGGGTAACGTCAGGCAGGCTTACTGGGACACCGGTAGAATGAGAGGAATAGAAATAGACCCTGAGAAGATCAGTCGA
>SKCR01001116.1:0-27865 GCA_019454045.1 Zanthoxylum bungeanum | reverse complement strand
GTTTAATAATTGATCTACTTATATTATGTGTGGTACGTTGGCTTGTTTATTGAGTCTTGACCTTAATGCTTCTTGTTGCATGATCACCAATAAGATTGATGTGGTAAACTTAAAATGAACTTGGAAAATAGATTTTGGGTTTCAGCCTTAGATTCAATAGCACACGATCTCACCTTAGGGATTTTCTTACAGGATAGGAATATACCTATCGGGCATGGGTAGCCATAATTGGAACTTGACCTTAATGAATTCAGGTAACTTAGTTAACATAGGAATATAGTTAATTCAGTTACTTTGGGTGTTTGCATTCGACCCTCGGAAGAGGCTTATGCATATCTTCATGTTCCAAGTTAACAATTAATATATTACACACGTATAGGAGAATCAATTCATCATTAGAATAATATTGGGCGGATTCACAACCTTAGATGTTTTCTTTATTATTGATTTCCTTTGTTTTATTTTTTATTTTTATTTATTTATTTTAATTAAATCCAACTTCAACCAACGAATAATCCCTTCTTACCTCAATTAGATTCATGTAAATAAATAACATCAATAATTAATATTGTAGAAATTAAGTCCTCGTGGGATCAATATTTTTATACTACTTGAGCGATATGTGCGCTTGCGTAACGTGTGTGATTTCACCCTATCAAGTTTTTGGCGCCATTGTCGGGGACTTATTTTTCTTGCGTTATTAATTTTGAAGCTATTTAATTTACTTGTATATAATTTTCTTTATTTTTATTTTTCAATTTTTATTTGTTTCTTTTATTATTCATGTGGTTGAAAATGGATCATTATTGGGTGATGGAAGCATTACAAGCTTTAAGATGTGAAGATATACCCTATATCAGAGAGACGCGGTCCGATTTTCTAAGGCTTGTTGTCCAGCCCAACAATTATTTGTGGATGTTAGAGAGAAATAACACAACATATGCTCAACCATTTCAAAGCAGAATAATAAGATGTGAGGTATGCGATGGTGACCACCCTAGTGATTATTGCACGTTCAACTACAATTCGGGGTGGCAGAGTTATTAGGGACCTTCATACACAAAATACACATATTTCACTGAATCTTATTCTCCATCTTATCCACCATCATTTTATGACCTTCATCAAGAACCAGAACCATCAGAGATAGAATAGTTGATGGATATGCTCGAAAAACGGGAAGCAAAATTCGATGTACACTTTTAGAATCAAGCGGAATCCATACAGAGGCTGACAGATCAAATAGAACAATTAACCCATAACCTAAATTACATATCTCAATGAGTAATTTGAGATGACACTGATGAAGCCTTCGAGTACTAAAGATTTCACAATGACACCTTAACAGAAGAATAGGCTGAGCAGTATCAAGAGTCAGAGGTATCAGTTCAAGAGGCCTAACAAACAGAATCTCAATTTGATATGGATAATTGTGTGGTCGCTGATTGTATTTGTGAGGAGAAACAAGCAGAATAGTTACTCGAACTGTTCATACTAACCACAGAGGATGAAAGCCTACAAACAGACATATCTTTACCTCCTCAGGTTGACACTTATGCAACATGCATTACGCGGATGCCAGATGAATAGCTGAATGCAAAAATGTTAAAATACATATATGAAGAAATGATGGAACATGATCCATGGAAAATACAAGAGCGAATGTGGGAGTGTAATGACACCAGTTGAGACATCACAGTATTGGGGATTATATATCGAGGACACCGCCCAGAAGATTGACAGAATGGCACAACCATTCAAATTCAAGCACCATGCGATACCTCATATTTCATTTTCTTTTCTTTCAGGAACCTACGGAGCTATAAAATTTAAGAAGGTGGCGCGGACACTGAGTCTAACAAAATCATTTTTGCCACCTAACTTTTGGAAAAGGTAATGGAAAAGCAACGAACATGGGATTGCCCTCTCTCGGACGTCTAAAACAACATTGAAGCCTCATTAAAGGATGATCTTCAGTCATGTCTGGCTGAAGACGTTAAATTTATGTAACGACCCCAAATATTTTTGTTCGTCTAGGGACGCTTGGGATTTTCCTTTCTGGATTAGTAAATAATTTCCGGGACCGACTTAGAGACAACGAACACCTACCTAATTTTAAGTCCAACTTTCCTTTGTCTTGTTTTGTTTTTTTAAGGCCCAACAATAAATTTAAAAAATAGAATTAATGAAAATAAAACCAAGGCCCAACAAATGGAATTACCTAGTTTTTTTTCTAGAAATTGGTTAAGTATTTGAAAGAATAGAGGAAAATACTTCCATGTTCTTTGGCACAAACGTGAGTTAGAGGGAGAGGAGAGAAAGAGAGAAAGTTACATTTTCTTAGCAAGAATTAAAGCTTATCAAGGATAGTCCATCAAATTAAACTCAAGAAGAAAGAAGAATGGGATCAACAAGCATTGTTAAGGAAGAAAGAAGATTAAATTGAGGTAAGAAGCTTTTGACCCAAATATTAAGTTGTGAGTTTTTGAAGTTTGGGTGTTGGTAATATGTTGTTGATGGCTTGTATTGTGATTATTGGTGGGTGTTGATATTAGAAAAATCACATTTGGGGAACTATTAGTTTTCAATTCTAGTGAGAACATTACGTAAAGATGCGGAGTTTTGGAGGGTGGTGAGATGTTGAAAATTTGATATAATGATATTAGAAGATTATATTTGCTTGTGTTGGATATGTAGTAAGGTTTGGAATTAATCATTGAAGGAATGAAAATCTGCCCTGGAAACGGTGTCACGTCGCGACGCCCCATGCTCGCGTCGTGATGCAAACGAGGTAGAGGCATCCATTTGATTAACTCGGGCGCATCGCGATGCAGATGGGACCGGCGTCACGACGTGAACCAAAAAATCAGAATTTTTTTCAGAAGTTGCGACGCGTAACTAAGGGTCTGAATTTTATTTTACATTTCATTTAAGGAATAGAAAATGTTCTAAGGGAGTAATCCAACTAGGTTAAGGAACTTAATTTGATTTCGAACCGTATCTTATAACTTATGATTCTAAATCAGTGTATTCCATATAGATACTCCTCAGGAGCCGCATTCGCCCCCAACGACGTGAATGGAACTTGACGGGACTTCAAATCTGTGAGTGGAGATTCTTCTTATAAATGGATTTTATATTATTTGTTTTGATTAAGATATTTTTCAAGACTTATTTTTAAAGCTTTATGGCACTAGTTTTATTGAATTCTTAGTTACTTCTTACGTAAGATTGTTTTGAAAGCCTTAAGATTTAACATCATGAGCTTTATGTTGTTTTTCGAGGCATGGGGGAAAACCCACCTCAGCTCTTACTTATGGAATTGACGGACAGAGACCGTGTACACACGTAGTTCAGAGATAGGGGACGGCGATACGTAACGCTCCTAGACCCTAGTTTCAGGGTCAGGTAGTAGCATGGATTAGCACTACCGACTCTAGTTCAGTGGCTTGGGGGACGGTGATACGTAACGCCCCAAGTCTACTAGTTAGCCGTATAGGGGGACGGCGATACGTAACGCCTTCATGCGTCGAGTTTTTCCACAGTACCAGAGATTTTCTTCATATAAAGTTTTTAGAAAAGACTTTTTCTCAGCTTTAAAGAAAAGAACCAGTTTTCAAACAAAGTTTTCAAAAGAATTTGAAGAATGATTGATTTTACCCAGATATACTGATTCAGTTTCTTATTTTGTAGCTCCACTCACTGAGATCCTCAATACTCACCCCTAACCACTTCCCCAGTTCTTTTGCAGGATTCATCTTTTGGTGAGCCATGTGCTTCTTTTGGAGACCCTGATCGAGGACAAGTGTTATGCTGCAGTCACTAGTCACGGGGTCCACTTTTCCAGATCTATATTCATATAGAATATAGTTCTATAGGATGTCATTTTGTCTTATCATAGACATGTATTTGATGATATACATATACTATATATACTTTATACGCTCTTAGACATGTATATATGCACATATTTGATTTCATGATCTTACATTTAAGTTATTTAAGTTGCATGTGTGATTGAGTAAAACATTGCATAACATTAAGATAAGAGCAAGTGTCATAGTGCATGAGTTAGAGGTTTAGGCGACAATGGGATCTGTTGTTTTCCGGTAACATTCTCGTATTTGGGGATATAACAAAGATGATATCGGAGCATGGTTTAGGGAGTCAGTGACTGCAGTAAGGGAGTAGTAGTGGCTTGCATATGTGGTATCCCAGGATACTACTATATATAAGTGGTTGTTTACTCTAGTAACCTTGTCTCGATGCATGTCTCATGATAATTACTTATAATTCTTTTACATGTGATTGATCATTTTCTTTCTTAATTTCTTATATTCCATGCCACCCAAGGGAAGAACCAGAGTCAGGGGTAGACCTAGACGTGGTAGGGCATAGATCCGGATCAGAGATCAGAAGCACCTCCCCTTGAGCCAGATAGGGAGCATGGAGTGGAGTATGTGCATGAGAGTGTTGTGGGGGAAAGTAGAGTTACGCCAGTAGTTCAGCCTAATGACCCGGTAGTTGCAGGTTTATAGCAGATTCAACAGTCAGTAGCAACTTTAGCCTAGTTGATTACTCGTCAGCCACACCCACCAGGCCCAGAGCCGAGAGTTGTAGAACCCACAATTCATATTCCACCACCACCAGTGGGAGTACCTATGGCTCACCAAACAGTAGTTCCTCCAAACATACCAGACCCTACTATATACCGAGTCGGACCTTCTGTTATGCCCTATGAGCCGCCTCCAGTAACGGTTCAGGTTATGCAACGACAAGAACTACTGACATCTTTACATAATTTCCGGAAGCTTCATCCTCCCACTTTCCCGGGAATAGAGACCTCCCCTGATCCTTATGGTTTCATTGAGGAATCAGACCGGATATGTATAGCTTTGGGGTGTTCTTCGGAGAGAGCGGTGGAGTTAGTCAGTTTTCAACTGAGAGATGTCGCCAATACATAGTTTATGTCCATTCGGGATGGTCGGCGATGAGATGCTCTTCCTCTGACATGGGTTGAGTTCAATACGGTCTTTCTGTCTATATTTTTACCACATAGTATCAGGGATGCCAGAGCCCGAGAGTTTGAACAGCTTGTACAGGGCGAGCAGATGGCAGTTTCTGAGTATGACATATGGTTTACACGATTGTCTTACTATGCTCCATATCTAATCAGTACAGAGGAAATGAATGTGAAGAGGTTTGTGAATGGCCTTCGAGACTATTTATTCTGCTCCATTTATTTCACATAGACCACTACCTATATCCAAGTATTAGATGATGCCTTGCGGTTTGAAGCACGGGTTAGAGAGAGACAAGTAGAGAGGGAGTCTCGAAAGAAATCTAGATCAGAGGAGATGACTGTTAGGGTTGGTGCTCAGAGCGCCAATCTGGATCGTATTTATGTCTGATTCATGAATACAAGCAATATAGTTTTCCATAATATTACTAATTTAATGGTAGCACCTCTTGTCTTTTATATACGTATTCGATATAATTTCGATTAGATTTATTAGATTGAAACTAAATCTGGTTTAGTGATATGTATATATATATGACAAAGACCCCAGGATTTACAACGTAGTGCGCTGTTACAACATAGTTTGTAATTGACATTGGGAAGTGTCGCTATAAGTTGTATATCCTCAAATTTAGTTCCTGGTCAAGATTTACTGACACGGGTCAGTTAGTAAAATCCGCGAGACCAGTACATGTCGTTTATCAGACTTGGTCCGATGGTTATACCAATGAACCATGAGTCTTGTGAGACTCGTATAGATGTGTAGGTGTTTATTTAATAAACACTGAACGACTCACCGAAGATTTCCTAATAGATGGTACACCAATGTCAATAGGAATCTTCTCGGGTTGAGTAGCATAGTGATTCTTTGACTTGAGATACCACTGTGGATATATGAGTTATCCTCCACACTTAGATGGCAGTCATGTCACCGATCTATTTAGATCAGACCTCCGTCTGTTCGTTGGGTGTGAACTCATGCTCATTATATCCTGTGTGTATCAAGATAGGATCCGTCAGTTCTGTGTACATATCATAGGTAGTCCAAATGTTATTAGTAATCTGTTAAATCTATGGCCATAGTATACTTCGGAAGTGAGTTCCGAATGTTATTTTAAGATTGCTAATAGAGACGTCGACAAGATTATTCCTATAGAGATTTGACGTTTATATCTATATCTCTGGGATAATCCGGATACATGTGACAGAGTTATTATACGTATGCAGTGACCTCGACTTGTATGATTCAACGAGTTTATCTGTGGTCGTCATAATTTACGGGTGGGTGAATTATGGACACGAAATTAGATTTTGTGACGGATATGCCTGAATCTAGAGTGTCTCACTAATGAAATATACTCGTAGAGCACTAGGGTAACTGTTATGAATAAGACTGATTATTTATAACTCGTTTAACGGTTAAACGGAAAATACATGCAAAAGGGACCTAATCGTCATTTTCGAATTAATGTGTATTTTTATTTAATACTTGATTTTATTAAATACGCAGTAATTAAATATCAAATTGTGATATTTGACATATATCATTAATATATTTATTTGAAATATTTAATGTAAATATAATACATATATTTAAGATATTTGTATTTAATTATTTAATTATATAAATGTTATATGATTAAAATAACTAAAGTAACAAATATCTTATGACATGATTTACTTTATTAAAGTTTGAAAATGGCATGTTTTCATTGGAACACATTTCAGTTTACTTTAGTATTAGATAAATGTTATTTTGTTATTAAGTAAAATGCGTACCAATTAAAGTAAAACAAATTGTAAAATTTCTTTATCCAATTTTCTTTTCTATATTCACGGCAATGTTGAAAAAAAATACATAAGAAATTTTTGTTTTGTTTTTCAAAGTGAACACAAGTTACCAAATAAAATTAAAAAAGGGTTTAAGAGAAAAAGCTTGAAGAACAAAGGAAAAAGCTTATGGAAATTTTGATTTTGTAAGTATTTTCCAACTTTCTTCAACTAGAAAAATATTTCCATGTTTCTAAGCTTCAACATGTGTTGCTTAGAATTTTCTCTACTCTTTAAGTATGTAATTAAATTGGTTTGAGACTTGTTGGAAAGATGTTTGCATCTATAATTAATTTATTTTCTTATTAATGAAATTAAGCTTAATAAAATAATTAGAAAATTAAAGTTGCCAGTCTATAGTTAATTAGACATTCATAATTAGCCTAGATTTTTTCTTGATTAATTTCATGATGGTGAGATTTAATTGGTGTGGTAATTTGAAGATTAAAGTATTGAATTTTATCAATTTAATGTAAATTGCCCAATTTGAGTAATTTATGAAATTAGTGTTCTTAACCCACTCAAATTTTGGAGCTTTTTATATATATGTTATAATTTGATGGATGTCAAATTTGGGATTGATTGGATTTGATCTTGATGTGTTTTGAACAAATTGGGCCAAATTGCAATTAATAGAAAATCTGGGCTGTTTTCGTAATTCTGGAAAATTTCTGGGCAGTTTCGAATTTTTAAAAAAGTTTATGGATTATGTTGCAAATTGAATAAATTATTTTGGGATTGATTTGGAATCAATTAAATATGTATTTGAATATTTAATGACCAAAATGATTAATTTGCAAAGTATTGGGGTCTCAAAGTAATTAATGATAAATCTGATTTTTCAGATAAAAAATTCAGTTTTTATTATTGAGTAATTATAATAAATTAGTTTATATTAATTGCCCAAGAAAAATATTTATCGAAAATTGTTTCGGAGTGAAAATATGCGAAAACGGTGAAAAACGGCGCTATCGGGTAATGGCTTCCCAAACAGTGAACTGGGCACTGTTCGGGTGGCCCACGAACTGTCCAAAAGTTTTTCGGGCTGACCTGGGCAGTCCCCATGGGCATTGGTCGGTCGGTTCGGTCGGAAACGCGTTTTATGCTATTTTGCAGAAAAACATTTTCGCAAAAATTTTGCGATGTTTCTATATTATTTATGTCGTTATATGATATCGAATAAATACGTTTAGGTGAAATATGAATGAATTATTAATATTGGATATTAAATAATTTATTCGTAAGTTTAAAAATTTTAAACTACGATTTCGCTCGAACAACGCTCCTTCCGCTGTGCCTCCATGATTTGACCCCAACAAAAATGGTATCAGAGCGAGTCTGATCCTGGACGCCCGATATGATTAGCCTTTTAAAATTCAATGTTTAGTTTAATCATTACTTAATACATGCATGTGTTTATTTAATTTGATTAAATAAAGTAAAAGCATATTTTGTTTGAAAATCCCCGATTTCAATAAGGTTTTAAGAAAATGATTAGTATTAGGAATACTTATTTCTTCGTCCGCCTTGTCAATACGGATGTAAATGTTTTCATGATGCTATGGCTGTAACGTGCCAAAACTGTGCAGTTATGGTTGAAGGTAGTTCATTTACACCGGTAGAACTTATATGATAAGAGACAAATTCAAGTGAAAATGGAAATCCTGAACGTGCCAAAGTTGTCAGGACTACATCAGTAGCTTGAGTTTGTCATTGACAAGTTTAACCTTGATACGCCTCCTTGTGAACGTGTCGAAGCTGTCATAATGAGAAACAATTAGGACCAAACCCAGGAGTCACAGTGAGTGTGATTGACAATGAGTTGTCTACCTAATGAATATATGTAGGCGAGAACGTGCCAAAGTTGTGAGTCGAAATATATTTATGGGGTCCATTTCCCATTATGGAATTCAATTTAATTATTGAATTCTCGTTTCCGTTGAGGATTACAGTATTACGTAAAGTAGTGGGAGGCACTGCTAGGTTAAAAATCCTTAACTTATGTGGTGTGTAATATTATGTAAATTGTCGCTCATGTTGTTCCTTATTCTATTAGTTTGATAGAATTAAACTTTTATCCACTACAAGCATATTATATATGTTTTCTGACTTCAATTATGGTTGTAGATTTCTAGAATATGTTCTAGATTAGAATAGATAATGATATAATCCTTCTAGACAGAATAGTTTCTTTTGCAGTAAAGATTGACATGAATTGGTTCATGTCTCGAGATTCTTCACTGGCATTAAGAAAACCCCATTATATATTTGTTTATCTAATAATGACATTTCTTGGCTTTAGTGACATTCAGAGGTTACGTGTCAGACACAATTTGTTTTTCGATTATTTACAAATGTTGTAAATAATTTGAAAGTAAATAATAAAACTAAAGAAAGAAGATGTGAATAGAAAATATTGATTATCATAATACAACAACTGTAGATATTGGATATCAGATCTTCCATCTAATTATTTAAAATATTGTTGAATGATTGTTTCTATATTTGATATCAGAACTTGCGACTATTTGATAGTTACTTGTTCTTTGTAAACAATTGTTACATATTTTAAAATGACTAGTAGTGTCATTAACGAATAGATAAACATTAAGAAAAATATTCGGTTAAGTAAATAACTTAGAACATTATTTTATGACATTTTATCACTTAAGTATTGGATGCTTATACCATATGGTAAATGATGGTCTGATACTAGATCACACCACATATCCTTATCCATTTAATGAATATTATATTCGGGAAGGTGATTAAATCTCATTTAACCAATGATTTTCATTGGACCGGGAAATTTATTGAAGTGATACATTAGATGTATGTAATTTAATGAATTGTAAATTGCTTAAGGTAGTTTTCTTTACTTCGTAACTTAGTCAATGAACTATCGTGACTTAGTTACATGTTTCTGATGAAACGTGGATATAATATTTTGACTGGTTCAAAGATATTCGATCTGAAGTTTTAAAAATTATATCTTTAAAATTCATCGTGAGTCTTTGAATTGTTCAAAGATGTTTGATACGATCAAACATATGAATTAATGGCAATTAGTTCTAAGGTTATTCGAATAATATAATTCTTACATCAATATTATTCTTCCACGATTCCATATTGATGGAATTTATTAATGGAAGAAATCAAATCTTATAAGATTTGATTATGCAGATATTGAGTGTTACCGAATTAGTTTCAATACTCTTGGGGTTATGATCCAGTAACACTTATTCATCTTTTAATTTAGGTTCCATAGTTTCTACAGTTACGTATATGATGTGTATAAGTAGAAAATTCGAATCTTGAAATGTTTGATATTTGAATCTTTTTTTTGTATAATAGTTATATAATTGAACTGTAATTGCGCCTCGGAGGTACGAGTAGAAGTTTATCATTTATTTTATTTAATGGAATATTGTATTCTATTTAATAAAATATCTTTTCTACGATCTCTAGTAATAAAATTGTTTATTACTTAGTGTAACATTGGATGTTGACAATTGTAGAAAAGACTTGACTTATTGAAGTCAAATACGGTGAAAAACTATAAATGGAACTACATAATTAATAAGATGAAAATACCCTTTAATTGCTTCCATATAAGTGATATAGGATGTCAGAATCATTCGCAAAGTATTGGATACTTAATGGTTCTGTTGTTTTCTTATCGAAGAAAATTATCCTATAACTTATAGTGGGAGCGATATTTGATATCAATTCCGGAAATTAGAATTAAACCATAGATCTAAGTTTGTTCATAGCCTACTACGATCAAGTTTGGAACTTGATTGAGCTTTAGTTATGAATCGTTCATAAAATGTGCAAATGGTTTGCACAGTAAAAGTAAAGTGAGCTTATTAAAGGTTTGACCTTTATAGTATGACAGTGAGAAAACGTTATACTCAGCAATCTATTATAGATTATGAGGAAGCTTGTCTCTAGTCACACTGATTGAATAATTTAAGATCTGATGGTTAATACTGATATTAAATTGTATATTTTAGCTAAAGAATACAAAGTGGCGTTTCTGAATGGTTTCTTCAGATAATAGATCCATTGTGATTTCTTAGTTTGAAGAATTTGTTTTGAAATGGCCCTAGAGTTTGTATTATGCTAAGATTACAATTTAGTATATTAGCTTATAGAGCCTATTGTAGACTTGGATGAGCTTTCTGGAAATTTGTGTTTTCTAATTTTGATATCAGTCAGATTGTCTGATTTTATCAAAGCATAGAGAATATATATGGGATAGAAAGGTTAGTGGGAGCGTACGAATTTCTTTCTAGTATTTTACATCATAATGACATTTTCATTATTAAGGTAATAATGAGATATTAATGAGGTAAAAGGTTTACCTGAGTCTTATTTTCTCCATGAAAGCAGTGAGAGTGGTCTCTATTATATTTGATATAAAGTTTTATATAAGATATAAAACTAAGAGACTTGTGAGATACTCCTGGACACAATGAGACTATCTGTGTGACAGTTAGTATAACTTTTTGACAGTTAGTGTGTCTAATGAATATAATATTCATCTTTCGTAAAGGATGATTCCTTTTTCGAAAGAGATATTGATTAGAATGTCTAATAAATCTTATGCATCATAGGATTATGGCATAATGAATACTATATTAAGTATGATTAGAGATATCAATTTAATCGTAATTGTTACGAGTTATTTTGATATTCTTTAGACCATAAGATGAGTTTTGGAACATGTTCTTTATCATCTTTGAGATATTAAGAACGAGTTTCTAATTAATGGAGAATAAAGTTCGTAACCATTAGGGTCCGATTAGTTTTGAGTCCAATTATGACGTTAGTGTTGGACAATTATGACCCATAGCGTCACTATTTGTACAGATCATGGTGTTGTTGTACAAATTAACTATGTGACAAAGGAGATTGTACTCTTATCATTTGTGATTAGATCACCTAGATGTATAAATGATGAGAGGTCCTTATGATTTGTTCCTGGATTGAGAATGATATGAGACAGTATCAATCCACGAAGGATAAATCATTAAATATCCCTAGTCAGGGTATTATCGAGATTGGACATCGATAAATACGTAAAAAAACTAGTATTACACTTGTGCGTGTTGTAAGGGCACAACGGTATAGTTCTCATAAATTTGGGTATAGGATGCTCATGCAAGTGTAATAGGAGGTTGTGTTTTACCGATGGTACGGGAAACAGCTTCGCTCTGGATAGACCCCCTCAGAATTCCATTGGTAGTATGACTATGTGTCTATGGAAGTCCGAAATCAGGGTAGGTGTATTTGGTCTTAACCTGAGACTTGCACCGTTAATACTTGCGACAATCAATATACTTTCGTTTTGGTCGTCCAGGGCTGTAACCGGTTTCTGTGTACGCCTCTTCTGGGTATATCGAGAATTGTAGTGTGTTGGGTGTGATGTCAAGACGGAAGTATCACTTCAGTCATATGGAAATGATGGTCACGTAGGATACGGTACTCGTACTCTTATATACTGCAGTCATCGGGATAAAATGACAAGGTCATGTTTATCCGATTATAGAGACTAGTTACCATACATTCGACACGTGCTTCGTACGGGGCAGACACAATTCTAGCCCCAGGCCTAGCACGTGATCATCTGATACTGGATCGACATACACAATACTACGTATACTACACTTGATATAGATCCTTATTCCTGTAAGGATATTTCTGGAGAATTGGGTAGGCATGGCGCTTTGCTAGAAGCCAACCTTGTCTTGTAAATCGGTACAAACGTAGTACTTGGTATTTACGTGTTCAGATAGTCCGACGACCGTATTTACTGCCAACATATCCGGGGATCTCATGGGTCACTTCCCGAAGATTCACCGATGACGTATGACTCGCACTTTTATTAATCTGGGATTAATTAATGATGAGAGAGAAAATTAATCTGGGATTAATTGCAGAGATATTTTATCTGGGATAAAATATCAATGAAAGAGAGAAAACGATTAATTTGGAATTAATCGATTAATTAATATATTCGATATATTAAAAAAAATTGGATTTCGACTCGGAATAAAAATTAGATTTTAATTCGGGCGAACGAATTAATTTAGAATTAATTCGTTAGTGACATGAATAGTGACTTCGCTAGGCGTAATCATTTAATTACGTCGCAACGGAAAATTTGTTAATTTAGAATTAGCGAACCCGAGGCCGGGATTGTTTGCGAGCGCATTCGCATTCGCATTTCAAATTCGAGTGTGGCACGCAAGTCAAATCAAGCGTCAAATCACTAGTCGCATCAAACGTCATATCATTAGTCACTTTGAGTGATGTGACAACTTGTCACTTGATTGATTGATTGATGTGAATAGTAGATGGGAGTTGTTGGAAAGCTTTTTGAAAGCTTGAATGAAATATATTGTTATTTAATTACTTTGACTTTTGGAAAGAAAATGGTGTATATGATTTTAGAAATTCATTTACCAAATGATATAACAATTACACATTTTTCCAATTCTCTCTCCTCTCTTTCTTTCATCTCTCATTCTCGCCCAAGAGGGCATTTTTCTTCTGGTTTGGCAGTGAACTGCCAAGAGCCAAGGAGGAGATAGGGAAGCAAAATGTTTGATTTTTATGGCAAAAATCCAGAGAGCTAGCACTCCGAGAGACATGCGAAGGTGATAGGGAAGTCCACCCATGAGCTTGGAATCATTTGACGAAGCTTGGAGATTGTTCAAGTAGCACCAAAACTGAATTCTTGGAGGACAGTGGACTGCACTGCCGTGAGGTCAAGAAGGCAGAAAACAGAATTTTTGTTGCCTCTAGCATCGCTCAACCGCTCGATGTGAGTATTCTGCAACTCCCTCGTTGTATTCGCACTTGTTTCATGCTTGTTTAATGATCTTGGGAGGCTTAGAAACTCCAACAATGGTATCTATGAGCAAGGTTGAGCATGAAAATGATTAGGGCTTAAAATTTGGGTAAAATGTTTTTGAGCATGATTTAATGAAATTGGATGTTTAAGTATGCTTATTACATGTTTAATTGAGGATTGATTGGATCAATTTGATTAAATTTTGTTTGGAACAAATTTCCCCAAATTTTGTGGCTTGGCCGAATACATGAGTGCCCTAAATTCTTGGTAATTTTTGTTTCGTTGATCATTGGATGACTTGAAACGATTTGGGAATGTTGATTTAATTTCGATTGTGGATTTAATTGGATTGAAACCGAATCAGACACAAATTGCCCAAATTGCCGAGAGCTAAAGCATGTGAAATTGGGTTTGATTTTTGTTAAATTGTGTTGGACATGATTTAATGTTGATGAGCATGATTAATTGTACAAATTTGGTGTTTTGGAAATATTGATTTGGGTAATTAATAATGCTATACACTTTGGTAATTAAATTGGGAAATTGGAATTTGGTAATTTAATTATTTGGGCCTATTTTGTGAAATTGGGCTTGAAAGTTGTTATTGGGCTTGAAAGTTGTTATTGAGCTTATTGGGCTTGGTTGTACTAAGTTGGGTTTAGGAAAAATTGGTTGGATCCAATTAGGCCCAAAACCACTTCCATAAAACACAAATGCGACTAATGGACCTTTAAAGTTTAATTGGGCCAAAATTGATTTATGGGCTTATGGGTAATTCCCGGATTGGACTTTGGTTATTGGGTTTGACCCGAGTTGACCAAAAGTCCACGCCTTAAAAAATTAATTAAAAGCCCATTGGACTTTAATTAAATTGACGTTGGACGTTAATCGGGCTTTGAGACCCGTAACCATTAAATTTGGAATTTAAGTCGTAAAAGTTCATTAATAAAGTGTGATATTTAATTTGGAATTAAATAATAAGTTAGTATTAAATACATATTAAATTGGATTTAATTTTGCAGTTTAATTGAATTCAAGAATTCGTACTTTGAGTACTTATTCGCAAAACAAGTTTTACTCGAGCAAAATCAAATCGTTGTTTGAACATTGGATGGTCACTGATTATCATATTAATTAATTTGATTAGATTGATTGATAACATGCTTGTGTGAATACATGGTTGCGATGCATGAATAATGTATATCGGATGAATATTAGATGGGTGGGGCAATTTTAGAAATTATTGTAATAAATTTGATTTATTAATTGGACCTGCGTGTCCAGCCTTATTACCTCCTTATTCTTTGTATTCTCTCTCACCTATTCCCCTCAATGTAAATGAGGTTTCTTTAGAAGTGTAGTGTAACGGGTAGAAGTAATACATGTGCTAACGGGAGAGAGAAGATGGAGATTTGATCTAGGATCAATGTGTAAAGTATCTATCTGCATATCATTATTATTTTATTATACGCGCTTTATTATGTGTTTAGAATGCATGTTTAAGGGTGTATGATGATGAGACTTTAACAAAGATAATAATTTGGTTGCCAATTTGCACGCGAAAAACCCTCACATAATATTAAGCGTTTTTCCTTCCATTGAGTGATTCTTACTCAAGATCCAAGACTGGCATTGGTTTGTTGGCCAAAGTCAAGGCCTTTGTCAGTTGAGGATGTGTTTGAATCACAAGAGCTTTGTTCCATATCAGTGTCTTGTCCAAGTTGTGGTTTGTTGGCCAAAGTCAAAACCACTTCTTGTCCATCGACATTGATTACGAAGCTTTCCATGGTCAATGGGTCACGCTTAACTGGGATCACTAAATTTGTTGTGCCAAAGCCAAGGCTTATTTTATTCAGAGGAAAAAGGTTAGGCAATATATTGGCATATATAAGATATATGTTTCGGACTTGGACGTCCCCTTACTGGATCTAGGAATTGGATTTGATCCAATTGATCTTAGAGATATACCTAGTTAATTATCATATAATTTGTTGGCCAAAGTCAAGATTCTGTGGTATTTAACGGGATCCTAGCCCGCTAGGAAACACAGTTTCCCGAGTACTCGATAGAGGGTTAGAGGCTCGCCAAAAATTAGTGGGAGGCAAGAATTGAATTTGCAATATTCGTTTAATTACTTGCCATACGCGCTCAAACAAATATCATTCGTCAAATAAATTAAATGTTAGTTGGACTAATATTTAAATCGTTGTTTTAATTAACAGTTTGACTGTATTCAAACTATTTATTTATAATTGTAATTGGATTATAGTAATCAATATAATTGATTTTAATCTATTAAATTATAGTTGATTAAATAGTTGGACTATTGTAATCATTATAATAAATAGTACCAAAATTGTTGATTAAATAGTTGGACTATTAAAATCAAGATAAATTTGAAAGATTGACATTTAAATCATAATCCTAGGGAAAATGTATTTAAATTGTTTAATTTTCAAATTGGGAATATATTTCAGGATAGTCCTGAAATCTAATAAGTTACTTTATTTGATAAAATAACATATTAAGCCTAAGCCCGGAGTTAAGCAAATAGTCGAGCATAATCTTTGGAAGATTTATGTAATGATAACTTAAGTGCTTAATCCATTATACTTGTCGCAGTAGACTCCTTAATTTCTGAATCAGAACTAAGGATTAGATCCTTAAAGTATGATACTGAAATTGAAGGATCTTCATAAATCTATATTTAGATTTTAGAAGTACTAAATTGCAATTAATAACTCTTGGAGAGTTAATGACTATTCTCAAGGAGATAAAGTCAAAGTTTGCAATTAGGCAAGTAGCCCAAGGAGCTCCTTACTTCGATATTTTAGAAACCCGAGGCTAGGCCAAAGGCTTCTGGAATGTGAAAAAAGGGCAAAGGCAAAATCATTATAATCTTCTGGGAAGATAAAGGACATATCCCAAAATGTCTGCCTAAATTGTGGCAAACGGGATCACGGAAGCGTGACTGCCATTTGGACAAAGCAGACACGAAGGAATTGAAGAACGGGCAAGGCTCTGACTTCAAAGATGTTTGTCATAAAGATGTTCACTACTAGTATTAAAATTGGATTTTAAATACTTAGTGTGATACATAAATACATACTGATGTTCAGAATCTGCTATGAGCATGATACTGACTTCAATAGAGATTTATCTGCGAATTGAAAACGGGACGAAAGTCGCTGTTTTAACCGCAGGTACCTAAGTTTAGGAACTACCTTCGGGTGTGTACTTAAATTAGGAAATTGTTATAATGTGACTAGTTTGACTAGAAACATCATCTCTATATCAGTGTTTAACCCGCAGCGGGTGAACCTTTATATTCTAGAACACTAAAGTGTTTTATTATATAAAGATGATATTGAGATAAACACATTAGATGTGAATAACAGAATTTATATTTTGAACATAAATATATCTCAAACATATAACATGACAAACAAATAGCTCAAACTGATTTGATTAGAAGAAACATATTGTGGCATTGTTGTCTAGGACACAATTAAACAAAAATCGTATATCCACACTTTTGAAGAGTGGGTACCAGGAATGATTTGATCTCATATCAAATAAAGTCTACGACTCTAGTTTATTGGGCAAAGTGCCTAAAACACTATTTACTTGGTAAAAGTGTAAGTGCCACCGATCTGTAAGCCCTAGTTCATAGTGAAGCAAGTGGGCCCATGTCTAGCAAGGCTAGATGTGGATATGAATATTTCGTGACCTTTACGGATGTGGCATCGCGTTATGGTTATGTGTCTCTTTTGGAACATAAATCGGAAACTTTTAGAGTTTCGACACGAAGTAAACTAACAGATCGACTATAGTATTAAACTGTCACGGTAAGACCGTAATGGAAAATACTTAAGCAATAAGTTTCTAGTATACTTGAAAGAGTATAGTATTCTTTCAAATGAGGACTCCTCTCGGAACACGTCATCCTGACGGTGTGTCCGAACCAGAGTAACCGAATCTTGTTGGACATGATAAGGTTAATCATGAGTCGCTCTAAGCTACCATTTCCTTCAACGGATAAACATTAACAGTGCAGAACTTATTTTGAATAAGGTTCCATAAAAATCTGTTTGACAGACACCTTATTAGATATGAACAGGAAAGAAACTTGGTTTTCTCATTCCTGATAATTTGGGTATGCTTGGCATATGTTTGGATGATACCAAACTAAAATAAAAATTGGATAAGTGTCAAATTGTAGGTTATCCTATGGATACCAAAGTATAGTACTTATGTATCTCACCAGAGAACAATGTAATTGTTGCTCGCCATGCGGTTTTCCTAAGAGGAATACCGATATGTAGTGGAAAGTGGGAGGATAGTATAACTCGATGAAAATCGGAGTGATAGTGTTCCAGGCACCAACCCTTAATGGAACACAAATAGTTCATCAAGGATGAAACTATACCATAATCTTCAAATACACAAGAACCGCGTATGTCGGAGAGAGTCAGAAAACAACCTGGGGTATGGGTTTCTGATCTCACCGCATAAAGATGTCTATCTTATTGAGGTATACCAACTGACTACGTATGAGGAAGTGATACAAGGTATCGACTCCCTATTATGACAAAGTGCCATGAGTCTGAAATAGATTCCATGTATATCAACCAAGTTTGGATACTAGTTGATGTACCGCAAGGCATTGTGCCTATTGGTGTTGGTTTTTATTAAGGTCCCAAGATCAAACAAGCAATGAAAATCGTGCATGAATACACCAAAGAAGGTAGCGGAATACTTACATTGGTTGGTTGAGTTGATTTGAAGACCATTGAAGCCAAAAAATGCACTGCCATGGACACCCACTGCATGCAGTCCACTGTCTTCTGTCTTCAGTATTTGAGCTGCGAAAATGAGTTCCTAGATTCGTCGGATGGATCCCGGCTCATGGGTGAACCTCCCTACCACCTTCGCAAGACTTGTAAGTGTGCTAGCACTTGAATTTTCACCATGAAAACCCACTCTAGCTTCCCTAAAACTCACGTCTGAACTGGTTCAAAACCAGTGAGCAAAGCTTCTGTTTTTACGTGAGAGAAGAGAGAATTTGAGAGAGATAAAAGGTTAACTTCTCTTTTCATTTTTGTTTCTACGAAACGTAAGTGAGAAAGAGAGAAGCAATGATGTATATCATTAACCAAAAATGAATTTTTAGATAAAAACTCTTCAATAACCGTGAAAAGCATTTCCCTCCAAAAATTCATCATCATCACACATTGAAAAAGGAGACAATGTATCATCCCATAAAGGTGACTAGATACATCCATCATCTATTCGTGTCAAGTGATGAGATATTGCGATGTGATTTGCGGATACCACTCGTTTCAAAATACGAATGTGTCCGCAAACACTTTCGGGCTCGGTTTCGCTAATTCCGAATTAACGCATTTCCGTCGCGACGAGAATTAATTAATTTCGCCTAGCGAAATTACTATTCAGATCGCTAACGAATTAATTCTAAATTAATTCGTTCGCCCGAATTAAAATCTAATTTTAATTCCGCGTCGAAATCTAATTTCGTTTAATATATCGAATATATTAATTTACCGATTAGTTCCAAATTAATCGTTATCTCTCTTTAGAAGATATCTTATCCTAGATAAAATATCTCCGTAATTAATCCTAGATTAATTTTCTCTCTCTTCTATGTAATCCCAGATTATTCAAGAGTGCGAGTTGTGCGTCATCGGTGGATTATCGGGAAGCGACCCATGAGATCTTCGGATACGTTGGCAGTAAATACGGTCGTCGGAGTATCCGAATCACGTACGTACCAAGTACTACGTTCTACCGATTTACGAGACAAGGTCGACTCCTAGCAAAGCACCAAGTCTACCCAATTCTCCGGATATATCCATTTAAGAATATCAAAGATCTGTATCAAGCGTAGTATACTAATGTATTGTATTGCGTATATCGATCCAGTATCGGACGATCACATGTTAGGCCTGGGGCTGGAAATGTGTCTGCCCCGTACGAAACATATATCAGACATCAAGCAACAAGTCTCTGTGAATCGGGCAATCCTGACCTAGTCATATTGTCCCGACGGTTGCAACCTTTTATAGAGCACTAGTTCTGTATCCTGCGCGATCATCAACTCCATATGTCTGAAGTGACACTTCCATCTTGACATCACACCCAGTACACTACGATTCCTGATAAACCCAGAAGAGGTGAACACAGAACCAGTTTAGGTCCCCCAACCACCAAAACCAAAGTTTACCGATTGTCGCAAGTACTAGCGATGCAAGTCTCAGGTTAAGATCATATACACCTACCCTGATGCGGCCTCCCATAGACACGCAGACATACTACCAATGGGATTCCGCGGGGTCTATCCAGAGCGAAGCTATTTTCCGTACCATCGGTGAAACACGACCTCCTATCGCACTTGCATAAGTATCCAATACTTATATATATGAGAACTATGTCGTTGTGCCCTCACAACGCACACAAGTGCAATACTAGCCTATTCCGCATTATCGATGTCCAGTCTCGATAATACTACGGCTAGGGATATTTAATGATTAATCCTTCGTGGACTGATACTGTCTCATATCATCTCAATCCAGGAACTAATCATAGGGACCTCTCTGTTGGTTTCTATAATATGTCCCAAGGAAAGATTAAGCATATATGAAATACAACAAAGAATATATATAAACATGAAGTATGGCGGAATCATACTTACAATATCTTGTGATGAAGAAAATCAAGCCAAGATGGAAGCTCCAAGGTGGATGATTTTCGGCCAAGGTGAGAAGATGTGGAAAGCTCCAAGCTTTGAGTATTCCAAGCTCTATGATGGTTTCCCTATCACCTCTTTTGATCCCTTGAAAGGTGCTAGCCTTGCATGTGAGGAGATGTTCCAAACAATCACACTTTCTTCAAGCTTTTGGCAACCAAAATGAAGAAGATGAAGACCAAAAAACTGCATGCAGTTTTCGGCCAAGTGAGAGAGAGAAGAGAGATTTTTCTTTTTGTTCTAATTGATTTTTGATACCAAAAATCAATTATATTTATGCCATAATATTTATTAAATAATAATAAATCTATGACACAAGCCATGCAAAGGCTTAGAGTGTCAAACACTCAAATTCCATGCATAACATTAGAGTATATTATACACTATCACCATGCAATGCATTATCAATAAAATAATACATATAATGACATGTGTCAAGTGGGCCCCACACGTTTCCAAATGAAAGTGGGCCCACGTCCACTCACGCGTTCGGGTTCGATTTTTCCGAAATACCGAACTTGCGTCGCGACGTTTAATTGCGGTGTTCCAGGAGGAGTCCACTGTGAAAGAATACCATATTCTTTCAAGTAATCTTGAAACTCATAACTTAAGTATTCGCCACCACGGTCTGACCGTAATGTCTTAATACTCTTCCCTGTTTGTTTCTCCACTTCGTGTGTCTCATAAGATACACATAACCGTAACGAGATGCATCATCTGTAAAGGTTACGAAGTAGTGAAATCCACCTCTAGCCTGGCTAGACATGGGCCCGCATACGTCAGTATGAACGAGAGCTAACAGTTCTGTGGCACGTTCACCTTTACCGCTAAAAGGTGATTTAGGCATTTTGCCTAAAAGACAAGATTCGCAGACGTCATATGAATTGGGATCAAATTCGTCCAAGTACCCACTCTTCGAAAGTGTGGATATGCGAGTCTTGTTAATGTGTCCTAGACGACAATGCCACATATAAGCTTCATCTTTTAGATTACTCCTTTTGAGCCTTTTGTTTGTCATTTTAGGAGATTCATTTATATTCAAAATATAAAGACCGTTATTTGCAACAGCTGTGCAAATTTCTGCATCATTTTATATAAATAACACCCAGTGTTTCTAAATACAAAAGTGTAACCCAGTTGGGTTAACAAGGATACAGATATAATATTCCTAGTTAAACTAGGTACAAAATAACAGTTCAAAAGTTTAAGTACATGCCCTGAGGGCAGTTCTAAAACAAAAGTCCCTACGGCCAAAACAGCAACTGGTGTTCCATTTCCGACCCGTAGATCCATCTCCCCTGACGCCAGCATCCTGCTATCATGCAGATCCTGCACATCAGTACAAATATGAGCACCACAACCAGAATCAAAAATCCAATTTTTAAAACTAGAAGTATTCATATTTATCTCAATAACAAACATACCAGAGGCGATAGCCTTGCCAGCCTTGATATCCTCCCTCTGCACAATGCTCATTTGCCAGTCACGTTTCCAGTGACCCCTCTTGCCGCAGTTAAGGCAGATGTCGCGAGATTTGTCCTTTGGCTTCCTAGAAGCCACTGTCAACTTGCCTTTGCCCTTTTTCTTGAACTTCTTCTTCCTCGCACCTCCAATTGCCTTGGGCCTAGCCTTTGGCGCATGAGAGGTCGATGCATAATGCGCCTCGCGCTTGCTCCCTTTAGGAGTTCCCTTTCGGACTCCTTCAATACGGATAACAGCTCTCCAAGAGTGTCATATGTATCCATCAACTTGTAGTTGATTATGATTTGTTTCCAAGTATCAGGAAGTGACTGCAAGATCATATCTATAGTCAGCTCAGCCTCCAAGACTATTCCCATATTGGCCAACTCATCAATATCGGCGATCATTTGAGTCCCGTGGGCCTCACTAACTGATGCGCCGTCTGTCATCCGGGAGCGGAAGAGTTTCCTTACTAGCTCGTACCTCTTCATCCGTTTATTGGTGCGGTGAAGATCACGCAATCTTGCCATCATGTTATAGGGATCCAAGTCCCCTTGTTGTACTGAGTCTGAAATGCTGGGTCATTGCAGCTAGCATAACTGACTGAGCTTGGTCACAATCGTCACTATGAGTCTTCCATAACTCTAGCTCCAGTGGCTCAGTGGGTTCAGGCGGGAGAGGTCTCTGAATAGTATACAGTATCCTCTCAGCCCCAAGCACTATCTTGAGGTTCATTTCCCAGTCGGCAAAGTTTGTCCCTTTGAAGACATTATCGCCCATGATTATGTCGCGGATATACCTTTGCCAATCATCTTGACAACTATAGTCCAACTATAAAGTCAACGATTTATGGGTACAGTCAAACTGTTACAAGTAAAATAACAATATATTAGTCCAACTAATTATTAAAATATTGACGAAATAATTTTGAAAGACGCGTAAGGCTAAGTATCTGAATGAAATTGCAAATTCAATAATAGCCTCCCACTATTTTCTTCAAGTTTCTAACCCTCTGTAGAGAACTCGGGAAATCGAATTTCCTAGTGGGCTAGGATCCCGTTAAATAACACACAACCTTGACTTTGGCCAATAAAAATGTATGCTATTTAACTTAGGTAGATCTCCATGATCAATTGGATCTCATCCAATTCCTAGATCCGGTTAGGTGGACATCCAAGTCGAAACATATGTATAATGCCAATGTAACCATTACATTTTCCTAACCCTATCCTCCGAATCATTTAGGCCTTGGCTTTGGCCAAAAACAAACCTAATGATTCCAGTTAAGCGGGACCCATTGACGAGGAAAGTTTCGTAATCAATGTCGTTGGACAAAAAGTGATCTTGACTTTGGCCAATAAAAATCACGATTTGGACAAGACACCGATATGCAACAAAAACTCTCATGATTCATGTACATCCTTGATTGACAAAGGTCTTGACTTTGGTCAAAAACAAACCAATGCCAACTTCGGATCTTGAACAAGAACCATTCAATGGAAGGATATTCGCTTAATATAAATTGAGGGATTTTCGCGTAATTGGCAAACAATTTATTTATCTTTGTTAGGTCTCATCATCATACACCCTTAAGCATGCTTCTAAAACATCATAAAGTGCGTAAAGTAGATTTATAGTGATATGCGGATGGATATATAAACAACTTGTTCCTAGAAAAATCACTCCCTTCCTCTCCCCGCTAGCGCTATTCTACTACTACCCAATTACATAATACAATAAGAGAAACCTCATTTACATTGAGGGGAATTAGGTGAGAAGAGAATACAAAGAGATAAAGAGATAAGGCTGGACACGCAGGTCCAATTTATAAATTCCAAATTTACAATAATTTCTAAAAATTACCCTTTCCCTTCTAATATCCATCCGATATACACTATTCATTCATCACATACATATATATTCAAACAAGACATGCTTCTACAACCAATCTAATCCAATTAATTAGTCTTTGTTTAAGTGATCATCCAATGTTCAAACAACGGTTTGATTTTGCGCGAGTCCAACTCGATTGAGAATAAGTACATAGGGTACGAATTCGCGAATTATATCGAACTACTTATTAAATCTAATTTAATTCGTATTCAATACTAATTCAATTATTTAATTCCAAATTAAATGTTTACACTTTTAATGTGCTTTAAAGACTTAGATTCTAAATCTAATCTTATTGGGCCTCAAAGCCCAACTAACATCCAATGTTGAATTTAATTCAAGTCAAATGGACTTAGAATTGATTTATTAAGGCTTGGGCTTTGGTCAATGTGGGTCAAACCCAATTACCAAGCCCAAATAAGGAATCACCCTTAAGTGCCATAAAACCATTTTAAGCCCATAAGGCCCATTATTAAATTATTAAAGCCCATTAATTAAATTTTAATATTCCAAACATTAAAGTCCAATTAATTAAAGTGTAATACCAAGATTAATGTATTAAACCAAATATTTCAAAAATACCCATTTAATTTATTAATCATCAATTTTTCAAAATAAATGTCCAACATTAATTTTAACAAAAATCAACTCCTTTACATGTCCTATGTATTCGGCCAAGGTGAGTTTTTTGTGTCGATTTGTTTTTCAATCCGATTGAATTATTAATCTACGTCCCGTACACGTTCTAAGTCATCCAATGATCTTAAACACAAAAAAAAAAAATTCAATCCACTCCAAGTAGCAACACATTCGGCCAAGGCATGAATTTGGGGAAAAAATCATCCAATGCATTTTTCATAAAATTGATTCCATGTATCATCATTCTATATACATGTAAGCATTCTTATTAATCAAATTTCACAAGAACATGCTTCAATCAATTTCACCATATCATTCGGCCAAGGTCAAAATTTTGGGGAAAAATCATCCAATGCATTTTTCATAAAATTGATTCCATGTAACATCATTCTATATACATGCAAGCATACTTATCATCAAATTTCACAAGAACTACTTTAACCAATTTTATCACACCATTCGGCCAAGGTTAAAATTTTGGGGAAAAATCATCCAATGCATTTTTCATAAAATTGATTCCATATAACATCATTCTATATACATGCAAGCATACTTATTCATCAAATTTCACAAGAACATGCTTCAACCAATTTTATCAATTTTAACCTAAAGTATTTCATGCTTAACCATGGCTCCATGATACCATTGTTGGTTTCTATAATATGTCCCAAGGAAAGATTAAGCATATATGAAATACAACAAAGAATATATATAAAACAAGTATGGCGGAATCATACTTACAATATCTTGTGATGAAGAAAATCAAGCCAAGATGGAAGCTCCAAGGTGGATGATTTTCGGCCAAGGTGAGAAGATGTGGAAAGCTCCAAGCTTTGAGTATTCCAAGCTCTATGATGGTTTCCCTATCACCTCTTTTGATCCCGTGAAAGGTGCTAGCCTTGCCATGTGAGGAGATGTTCCAAACAATCACACTTTCTTCAAGCTTTTGGCAACCAAAAGAAGAAGATGAAGACCAAAAAACTGCATGCAGTTTTCGGCCAAGTGAGAGAGAGAAGAGAGATTTTTCTTTTTGTTCTAATTGATTTTTGATACCAAAAATCAATTTATATTTATGCCATAATATTTATTAAATAATAATAAATCTATGACACAAGCCATGCAAAGGCTTAGAGTGTCAAACACTCAAATTCCATGCATAACATTAGAGTGTATTATACACTATCACCATGCAATGCATTATCCATAAAATAATACATATAATGACATGTGTCAAGTGGGCCCCACACGTTTCCAAAGGAAAGTGGGCCCACGTCCACTCACGCGTTCGGGTTCGATTTTTCCGAAATACCGAACTTGCGTCGCGACGTTAATTAAATCGAATTTAAATAAATAATAGCGCCTAGCGAAATTATTATTTACGTCGCTAAGAATTAATTCTAAATTAACTCGTATGCCCGAATTAAAATCTAATTTTAATTTCGCGTCGAAATCGAATTTCAATTATTATATCGAATATAAATTTTACTGATTAATTCCAAATTAATCGTTCTCTCTCTCTAAATAAGGCACTTTATCCGAGAAAAGTTTCTCCGCAATTAATCCAAGATTAATTAAGTTCGAATCAAATATCATAGGTGAATCTTCAGGACAGCGACCCAAGAGATCTCCGGATATGTTGGCAGTAAATACGGTCGTCGGATAATCCGAACACGCACGTACCTCGTACTACGTTCTTACCGATTCACAAGACAAGGTTGGCTTCTAGCAAAGCGCCATGCCTACCCAATTCTCCAGAAATATTCTTATAGAATATAAGATCTATATCAAGCGTAGTATACCGTAGTATTGCGTACATCGATCCAGTATCGGATGATCACATGCTAGGCCTAGGGCTGGAGATGTGTCTGCCCCGTACGAAACATATATCGGACATCAAGCAACTAGTCTCTTTAAATCGGACAATCCTGACCTAGTCATATTGTCCCGACGGTTGCAACCTTTTATAAAGTACTAGTTCTGTGTCCTGCGTGATCATCACCTCCATATGTCTGAAGCGATACTTCCATCTTGACATCACATCCAGTACACTACGATTCTCGATAAACCCAGAAGAGGTGTACACAGAACCGGTTAAGGTCCCCAACCACCAAAACCAAAGTTTACCGATTGTCGCAAGTACTAGCGATGTAAGTCTCAGGTTAAGACCATATACACCTACCCTGATGCGGCCTCCCATAGACACCTAGACATACTACAATGGGATTCCGCGGGGTCTATCCAGAGCGAAGCTGTTTTCCGTACCATCGGTAAAACACAACCTCCTATCGCACTTGCATAAGTATCCAATACTTAAATAAATGAGAACTATGCTGTTGTGCCCTCACAACGTGCACAAGCGCAATACTAGCCTATTCCGCATTATCGATGTCCAGTCTCGATAATACTACGGCTAGGGATATTTAATGATAAACCTTTATGGATTGATACTGTCTCATATCATCTCAATCCAGTACTAATCATATGGACTTTCGCCATTTATATATCAAAGTAATAATATTTACAAATGGCAAAAGGCAATTTCATTATTACATAGTTAATTTTGTACAATAATACAATATCATTTACAAACAGTGACGCTATGGGGACACAATGTCTAACACTCTCTTCATTTATATATCTATGGTGATCTAATCACAAATGATGAGAGTGCAATTTCCTTATTACATAGTTAATTTGCTACAACAACACAATGATCTGTGCAAATAGTGACGCTATGGGTCATATTATCCAACAATCTCCCACTTGGCACATAGCCAGTCACTCGAGTGTCTAACACTCGAACTATGTATGGTTTGCTCAAATTGCTGAGAGAAGGTTTTCGTCAGCGGATTTGTTTGATTATCGTCTGACGCGATTTATACGATCATCACATCGCCACGATGTATGATCCGAACGAATAAGATGATATGGAAGTATATATCTGGATCGTCGATGAGACTTTTAATTCCTTAGCCTGTGCTGACGCCTAGCTCAGCTGCTCTACAAGAAGAATATCTAATCTAGTAGATATATTTTCGATCCAAATGGCTTCTTTTGCTGCCTCAGCTGCAGCAATAATCCGCATTTGTTGTTTATTTGGCAACAGTTATCTTGCTCGGAACATTTCCAGCTCACTGTCCCGTTATTCAAACTTTATAGTACCGTAGTATTTAATTGTTTGGAAACTTGCAGCGGTGATCCCAGTCACTTCAAGTTCTCATTCTCCATAGTTTAAGACAACATCTTTAGTTCTCTTAGATACTAAGAGATGTTCTTAACTTCAATCTAGTGACTATCACTTGGATTGACCTGATTGTGACTCCATATGCTCGAAGCGTATGAGACACCAATACAAGTACATTTTAAATGTACAATTCTCATAGAGTGTTAACAA
>SKCR01001115.1:0-28367 GCA_019454045.1 Zanthoxylum bungeanum | reverse complement strand
ACGGTTTTTGCCCAAAAAAACAGAAGAAAACAGCCCACTTTGGGCGTGAGGAAGAGAGAAGATAGGAGAGAGAGATAGAGAAATGTGTTATGGTTAATTGATTTCGAAAATCAATAAATAAAACATATACCAAATTTTGTGAAAAGCTTTCAAAAAGTCAACACAAATTGGCTCCAAAATGGCATTAAATGCTATCAACTACTCACATCACTATTTACATCAATCAATCAATCAAGTGACAAGTGGTCACATCACTCAAAGTGACTAATGATTTGACATTTGATGCGACTAGCGATTTGACGCTTGATATGACTTACGTGCCGCACTCGAATTCGAAATGCGAATGCGCTCGCAAACACTCCCGGGCTCGGGTTCGCTAATTCCAAATTAACGAATTTTCCCTTGCGACGTAATTAAATGATTATGCCTAGCGAAATCACTATTCATGTCGCTAACGAATTAATTCTAAATTAACTCGTTCGCCCGAATTAAAATCTAATTTCAATTCCGCGTCGAAATCCAATTTCGTATAATATATCAAATATATTAATTTTCGATTAATTCCAAATTAATCGTTATCTCTCTTTAATGAATATTTTATCCCAGATAAAATATCTCCGCAATTAATCACAGATTAATTTTCTCTCTTATCTAATTAATCTCAGATTAATAAAGTGCGAGTAATACGTCATCGGTGAATTTTCGGGAAGCAACCCATGAGATCCCCGGATATATTGGCAGTAAATTCGGTCATCGGACTATCCGAACACGTAAGTACCTAGTACTACGTTTATTCCGATTTACAAAAAAAGGTTGGCTTCTAGCAAAGCGCCATGCCTACCCAATTCTCTAGAAATATCCTTACAGGAATATGTGATCTATATCAGGCGTAGTATACGTATTGCATATTCGTCGATGTATCGGATGTCATGTGCTAGGCCTGGGGCTGGAATTGTGTCTGCCCCATACAAAGCACATGTCGGATGTCTGGTAACTAGTCTCTATAATCGGATAAACATGACCTAGTCATTTTATCCCGATAGCTGCAGCATTTAAAGAACCAGTCCCGTATCCTACGTGACTATCATATCCAGAGATCTCTTGGGTCGCTTCCCGAAGATTCACCAATGACGTATGATTCAAACTCGATTAATCTTGGATTAATTACGGAGAGACTTTATCTTGGATAAAGTACTATACATATAGAGAGAGAACGATTAATTTGGAATTAATCGTAAAATATTATATTCGATATAATAATCGAAATTCGATTTCGACGCGAAATTAAAATTAGATTTTAATTCGGGCAAACGAGTTAATTTAGAATTATTCGTTAGCGACGTAAATAATAATTTCGCTAGGCGCAATTATTTTTTATTAAATTCGATTTAATTAACGTCGCGACGTAAGTTCGGTATTTCGGAAATATCGAACCCGAACGCGTGAGTGCACGTGGGCCCACTTTCATTTGGAAACGTGTGGGGCCCACATGACACATGTCATTTATGCATTATTTAATTGTTAATACATTGCATGGTGATAGTGTACAATACACTCAATGTTTTGCATGGAGTTGGAGTGTTTGACACTCTAAGCCGTTGCATGATTTGTGTCATAAGTTTATTATTAATTTAATAAATATTAAGGCATAAATATAAATTGATTTTTGTAACAAAAATCATAACACTCCTCTCTCTCTCACATTGCCGAAACCAGATGCAGTTTTTAGCTCTCCATTTCTTCAATTTTTGTGGCAAGATTTGAAGAAGTTGTGCATTCAAAATCACAACAAAGGCTAGCACCTTCAAGGGATCATACAAGGTGTTATGGGAAACTAATCTTAGAGCTTGGAAGGATCAAAAATTGCTTGGAGCTTCTCTTTTCTGTTTGGCCGAAACCTTCACTGCACAAAGGAGAAATTTTTTGTTTCATCAACGCATCCGCATTCCGATCTTTGTGAGTATGATTCCGCCATACTTCAATATTTTCATTCATTTATATGTTTTGTTTGCTCTTTTGATCTTGGGACATGGATTAGAATTTCCAACAATGGTATCATTGAGCTTAAAGAGCATGAAAATATATTAGGGTAATATTTGGGCAAAATTGATTGAAGCATGATTTGATGATTTTGATTGATTAAGTATGCTTAAATGTATGTTACATTATGTTATACATTATCAATTTCATGAAAAATAAATTGGATTAATTTTTCCCCTCTTGGAGAGGCTTGGCCGAATACTACCTAGACCATGGAGATGATGATTTGTTGTTTATAAGATCATTGGATGACTTTAAACGAACATAAAATGACGATTTGTGATTCGATTGGATTGAAAACGAAATCGGTAATTTTTCATCACCTTGGCCGAATGCATGGAAGAAGATTAGGGACTTGACTTTTTTGATTAAATAATGTTGGACATGTATTTAAGATAAAAATATGATTAATGGATTAATTTGATATTTTGGAAATATTGATTTAAAGGATTAATCATGACATTACACTTTAATTAATTAAGTTATAAAATTTGGAATTTTAAAATTTGATTAATTGGGCTTAATTTTGAATTGGGCCTAAAACTATTATATTTGGACATAATGGGCTTGGTTGGACCAAGTAGGTTTGGGCAAATTGGATTGGATCCAAAAATGGGCCTAAATCACTCCATTAAGTCCAAATGTAATAAATGGGCTTTTATGTTTAATTGGGCCTTATGGGCTTGATATTGATTTTTATGGCAAATGAGGGTGATTCCTTATTGGGCTTGGAAATTGGGTTTGACCCACATTGACCAAGGCCCAAGCCTAATGAAATCAATTGAAAGCCCATCGGACTTTAATTAAACGGACATTGGATGTTGATTGGGCTTTGAGACCCGATAGAATTAGATTTGGAATCTAAGTCATAAAAGCACAATAAAAGTGTAAATATTTAATTTGGAATTAAATATAAGGATTAGTATTGAATACGACTTAAATTGGATTTGACGAGTAGTTCGATATAATTCGTGAATTCATACTATAAGTATTTATTCTCAAATTGAGTTGGACTCGCGCAAATGCAAACAATTGTTTGAACATTGTATTGTCACCTAATTAAAGACTAATTAATTGGATTTGATTGGTTGTATAACATGCCTTGAATGAATGAATGTGGATGTAATGTATGAATAGTGTATATCGGATGGATATTAGAAGGGAAGGGTAATTTTAGAAATTATTGTAAATTTAGAATTTATAAATTGGACCTGCGTGTCCAGCCTTTCTCTTATTGTCTCTTTGTATTCTCTTCTCACCTAATTCCCCTCAATGTAAATGAGGTTTCTCTTATTGTATTATGTAATTGGGTAAGAGTAGAATAGTTCTAGCGGGGAGAGGAAAGGAGTGAGTGATTTGTTCTAGGAACAAGTTGTTGTTCATATCCATCCGTATATCGCTATTACTTTACTTTACGCGCTTTATGATGTTTTAGAAGCATGCTTAAGGGTGTATGATGATGAGACCTAACAAAGATAAATTAATTGGTTGCCAATTACACGAAAATCCCTCAAACAATATTAAGCGATTTTCCTTCCGTTGAGTGATTCTTTCTCAAGATCCGAAATTGGCATTGGTTTGTTGGCCAAAGTCAAGACCTTTGTCAATTGAGGATGTGTTTGAATCATGAGAGTTTTGTTCCATATCGGTGTCTTGTCCAAGTTGTGATTTGTTGGCCAAAGTCAAGATCACTTCTTGTCCATCGACATTGATTACGAAACTTTCCATGTCAATGGGTCCCGCTTAACTGGAATCATTAAGTTTGTTGTGCCAAAGCCAAGACTTAGTTGATTCAGAGGAAATGGTTAGGAAAATGTATTGGATACATTGACATATGTATTAGATATATATGTTTCGGACTTGGATGTCCACCTACCGGATCTAGGAATTGGATGGGATCCAATTGATCTTCGAGATCTACCTAGTTAAATATCATACAACTTGTTGGCCAAAGTCAAGGTTGTGTGTTATTTAACGGGATCCTAGCCCACTAGGAAATTGGATTTCCCGAGTACTCGACAGAGGGTTAGAGACTTGTAGAAAATAGTGGGAGGCTAGTATTGAATTTGCAATTTCATTCAGATACTTAGCTTTACGCGCTTACAAAATTTATTTCGTCAATATTTTAACATTAGTTGGACTAATAAAATGTTATTTTTCTTGTACAGTTTGACTGTACCCATATATCGTTAACTAGATAGTTGGACTATCGTAGTTAAGATGGCAAACAAAGGAAATGTCCGAGACATAATCATGGGTGATAATGTATTTAAGGGCACGAACTTTGCTGACTGGGAAATGAACCTGAGGATAGTCCTTGGGGCAGAGAGGCTGTTGTACACCATACAGAGACCTCTCGGGCCGAGGCCCACTGAGCCACTTGAGCTGGAGTTATGGAGAACTCATAGCGATGATTGTGATACAACTCAGTCGATCATGCTTGCTTCCATGACTCAACACTTTCGTCGCCAGAATAGGGACTTGGATCCTTATAATATGATGGCTAGACTAAAGGATCTTCACCGCACTAATAAGCGGATGGAGAGGTATGAGTTGGTGAAGAAACTCTTTCGCTCCCGTATGACTGATGGCGCTTCAGTTGAGGCCCACGGGACTCAAATGATAGCTGACATTGATGAGCTGGCCAAGATGGGAATAGTCTTAGAGGCTGAGCTGACTGTAGACATGCTTTTACACTCACTTCCCGATACTTGGAAGCAGATTATCATCAACTACAAGTTGATGGATACGGACGATACTCTTGGAGAGCTATTGTCCATTCTTAAGGAGTCAGAGAAAGAGCTTCTTAAAGGCAACAAGCGCGAGGCGCACTTTGCATCGACCTCTCAGACGTCAAGGGCTGGGCCCAAGGCAACTGGAGGGGTGAAAAAGAAGAAGCGTAAGAACAAGGGCAAGGCCAAGATGCGCGATGGCTTCTGGGAAGCCTAGGAACAAGTCACAAGACATATGCCTTAACTGCGGCAAAAGAGGTCACTGGAAGCGTGACTGCCGCATGAACAAGGCGATCAGAAGGGAGATCAAGGCGGGCAAGGCACCGACCTCTGGTATGTTTGTTATTGAAATAAACATGGCTACTTCTAGTTTTAAAAATTGGATTTTTGATTCTGGTTGTGGTTCTCATATATGTACTGATGTGCAGGATCTGCAGAACAGCAGGACTCTGGCTTCAGGGGAGATTGATCTACGAGTTGGAAACGGAACTCCTGTTGCTGTTTTGGCCGTGGGCACTTTTGTATTAGAACTGCCCTCGGGGCATGTACTTAAACTAAATGACTGTTATTATGTACCTAGTTTGACTAGGAATATTATATCTGTATCTTTGTTAACCCGAAATGGGTACACTTTTGTATTTAGAAACACTGGGTGTTATTTATATAAATATGATGCAGAAATATGCACTGCAGTTGCAAATAATGGTCTTTATATTTTGAATATAAATGAATCTCCTACATATAAATTAACAAACAAAAGGCTTAAAAAGAGTGATCCAAATGAAACTTATATGTGGCATTGTCGTCTGGGACACATTAACAAGACTCGCATATCCACACTTTCGAAGAGTGGGTACTTGGACGGATTTGATCCAAATTCATATGACGTCTGCGAATCTTGCTTATTAGGCAAAATGCCTAAATCACCTTTTAGCGGTAAAGGTGAACGTGCCACTGAACTGTTAGCCCTCGTTCATAGTGACGTTTGTGGGCCCATGTCTAGCCAGGCTAGAGGTGGATATCGATACTTCGTAACCTTTACCGATGATGCATCACGTTACGGTTATGTGTATCTAATGACGCACAAGTCGGAAACTTTTGAGAAATTCAAAGAGTTTCGACACGAAGTTGAAAAACAAACAGGCAAGAGTATTAAGACATTACGGTCGGACCGTGGTGGCGAATACTTAAGTAATGAGTTTCAAGATTACCTAAAGAATATGGTATTCTTTCACAGTGGACTCCTCCTGGAACACCACAATTAAATGGTGTGTCCGAACGGAGAAAACTGTACCTTGTTGGACATGGTAAGGTCGATGATGAGTCGCACTGAGCTGCCAATTCCTTCTGGGGATATGCATTAAACAGTGCAGTTCTTATTTTGAATAAGGTTCCGTCAAAGTCTGTTGAACAGACACCATATGAGATATGGACAGGTAAGAAACCGGGTTTCTCATTCCTGAAGATTTGGGGTTGCTGGGCATACGTTAAACGTTTGGAAGGTACCAAACTTGAACCCAAATCAGATAAATGCCTATTCGTTGGATATCCTAGGGAAACCAAAGGATATTACTTCTATCACCCCAAGAGAACAAAGTATTTGTTGCTCTACATGCGGTTTTCCTTGAGAAGGAATTCCTAAATGCAGTGTTTAGTGGGAAGAAAGTAGAACTCGATGAAAGTCGTAGTGATACTGTTCTTGGCAATGAATTATCAACGGAACATGAACAGTCCATCTGGGATGAGACTGAACCACAATCTTCAAATACACAAGGACCGCGTAGGTCGGAGAGAGTCAGGGTAATACCTGAGAGGTATGGATTCCTGATCTCACCTCATGTAGATATTAATCTTATTGAGGATAATGAACCGGCTACGTATGAGGAAGCGATACAAGGTATCGAATCCGCTTTATGGCAAGAAGCCATGAAGGCCGAAATGGATTCCATGTATACCAACCAAGTTTGGACACTGGTTGATGCACCAGAAGGCGTAAAGCCTATTGGATGCAAATGGGTCTTCAAGAAGAAGACTGACATGGATGGCAACGTACAAACGTACAAAGCTAGGCTTGTAGCGAAGGGATATCGTCAACGACTTGGAGTTGATTATGACGAAACCTTCTCACCCGTTGCCATGATTAAATCCATTCGGATAATGCTTGCAATAGCTGCATATTACGATTATGAAATATGGCAGATGGACGTTAAAACCGCTTTCCTTAACGGAAACCTTTCGGAGGATGTTTATATGCAACAGCCTGACGGTTTTATCGCACCTAGACTTGCAAACAAGGTTTGTAAGTTAAATCGGTCCATTTATGGACTGAAGCAAGCATCGCGGTCGTGGAACCGGCGTTTTGATGAGATCATAAAAGAATATGATTTCATTCAAAACGAATATGATCCTTGTGTTTATAAGAAGGTTAGTGGGAGTGCACTGACTTTTATTGTCCTTTATGTCGACGATGTATTGCTTATCGGCAATGACATTCCCATGTTAACGTCGGTGAAAGCTTGGCTTTCATTGAAATTCTCCATGAAAGATCTGGGAGGGGCAGCTTTTATTCTAGGAATAAAGATCTACCGGGATAGATCTAGAAAGCTACTTGGACTCTCCCAGAGTACATATATTGATAAAGTGTTGAAGAGATTCAACATGGATCAGTCCAAGAGGGGACTGTTACCAATATCACATGGCGTCTATCTATCTAGGGACATGTGTCCAAAACAAGATGAGAGAGACAACATGAGTCGGACTCCGTTCGCCTCGGCAGTCGGATCGATCATGTATGCCATGATATGTACACGACCTGATGTGTCCCATGCTTTGAGCATGTGCAGTCGATATCAGGCCGATCCAGGTAAAGATCACTGGATGGCGGTTAAGAGTATCCTTAAGTATCTTAACAGAACTAAGGATGCTTTCTTAATCTATGGAGATGGAGAACTTGAGGTATCTGGGTATACCGATGCAAGTTTCCAACCGACAGAGAGACGACTTTAAGTCGCAATCTGGGTACATATTTTGTTTGAATAACGGAGCAGTGAGCTGGAAATCTTCCAAGCAAGATACTGTTGCCGATTCAACAACTGAAGCGGAGTACATTGCAGCAGCTGAAGCAGCAAAAGAGGCAGTTTGGATCCGTAAATTTCTAATTGGATTAGGAGTAGTTCCGTTAGCAGCTGAGCCCGTTCCATTGTATTGTGACAATAGCGGGGCTATAGCACAGGCTAAGGAACCAAGGTCTCATCAACGATCTAAACATGTTCTTCGACGATTCCATCTGATTCGAGAGATCAAACATCGTGGCGATGTGAAGATCGAAAAGATCGCATCAGAGGATAATATTGCAGATCCGCTGACGAAGGCTATTCCTCGGGAAAGTTTGAGCGACATGTACATTGTTCAGGTATTAGATGCTTGAGTGACTGGCTATAGGCCAAGTGGGAGATTGTTAGACAGTAATGACCCATAGCGTCACTATTTTGTAAATGATATTGTATTATTGTACAAAATTAACTATGTAGTAATGAAATTGCCTTTTACCGTTTTGTAATTTATTTACTTTGATATATAAATGGTAAAAGTCCCTATGATTAATTCCGGATTGAGATGATATGAGACAGTATCAATCCATAAAGGTTTAATCATTAAATATCCCTAGTCGTAGTATTATCGAGATTGGACATCGATAATACGGAATAGACTAGTACTGCACTTGTGCATGTTGTGAGGGCACAACATCATAGTTCTCATATATTTGAGTATTGGATACTTATGCAAGTGCGGTAGGAGGTTGTGTTTTACCGATGGTACGGAAAACAGCTTCGCTCTGGATAGACCCCGCGGAATCCCATTGGTAGTATGTCTGCCTGTCTATGGGAGTCGCTTCAGGGTAGGTGCATATGGTCTTAACCTGAGACTTGCATCGCTAGTACTTGCGACAATCGGTAGACTTTAGTTTTGGTCGTCCAGGGCTTTAACAGGTTCTGTGTACACCTCTTCTAGGTTTATCGGGAATCGTAGTGTATTGGGTGTGATGTCAAGACGGAAGTATCACTTCAGACATATGGAGATGATGATCGCGCAGGATACAGAACTAGTACTCTATAATGGTTGAAACCATTGGATAATATGACAAGGTCAGGATTATCCGATTCAAAGAGACTAGTTGCTTGATGTCCGATATATGTATCGTACGGGGCAGACACATCTCCAGCCCCAGGCCTTACATGTGATCATCCGATACTGGATCAGTATACACTATACTACGGTATACTACGCCTGTTATAGATCTTATATTCCAATAAGAATATTTCTGGAGAATTGGGTAGGCATGGCGTTTTGCTAGAGGCTAAACTTGTCTTGTAAATCGGTAAAAACGTAGTACTTGGTACGTACGTGTTCGGATAATCTGACGGCCGTATTTACTGCCAACATATCCAGAGATCTCTTGGGTCGCTTCCCGAAGATTCACCAATGACGTATGATTCAAACTCGATTAATCTTGGATTAATTACGGAGAGACTTTATCTTGGATAAAGTACTATACATAGAGAGAGAACGATTAATTTGGAATTAATCGTAAAATTATTATATTCGATATAATAATCGAAATTCGATTTCGACGCGAAATTAAATTAGATTTTAATTCGGGCAAACGAGTTAATTTAGAATTAATTCGTTAGCGACGTAAATAATAATTTCGCTAGGCGCAATTATTTATTTAAATTCGATTTAATTAACGTCGCGACATAAGTTCGGTATTTCGGAAATATCGAACCCGAACGCGTGAGTGCACGTGGGCCCACTTTCATTTGGAAACGTGTGGGGCCCACATGACACATGTCATTATATGCATTATTTAATTGTTAATACATTGCATGGTGATAGTGTACAATACACTCAATGGTTTTGCATGGAGTTTGAGTGTTTGACACTCTAAGCCATTGCATGATTTGTGTCATAAGTTTATTATTAATTTAATAAATATTAAGGCATAAATATAAATTGATTTTTGTAACAAAAATCATAACACTCCTCTCTCTCTCACATTGCCGAAACCAGATGCAGTTTTGGGCTCTCCATTTCTTCAATTTTTGTGGCAAGATTTGAAGAAGTTGTGCATTCAAAATCACAACAAAGGCTAGCACCTTCAAGGGATCATACATAGGTGATATGGGAAACTAATCTTAGAGCTTGGAAGGATCAAAAATTGCTTGGAGCTTCTCTTTTCTGTTTGGCCGAAACCCTCACTGCACAAAGGAGAAAATTTTTGTTTCATCAACGCATCCGCATTCTGATCTTTGTGAGTATGATTCCGCCATACTTCAATATTGTTCATTCATTTATATGTTTTGTTTGCTCTTTTGATCTTGGGACATGGATTAGAATTTCCAACATCAACACCTCCAAAATCCGATCAAAGTAAGTTTAATTCCGCTATTCTTCTTTGACTATTCCCTTGATTTCATTGCTTAAAATGATCTTGGGACATCTTAGAAACCAAACAATGGTATCAGAGCTATTTGAGCATGCCATTTGATTAGGGTTTATATACTAAAATTGTGTAAATTTGATTTGAGCATGTTTTAATAAATTGTTTGTTTGAGTATGCTTGTATGTTAATAACTTGGAGTTATATATGATCAATCAAAGAAAAATTAATTGGATTAATTTTCCCAAATTACTAGGCTTGGCCGAATACTATATACTCCCTAAAGTCGTGTTTTTTTTTTGTTCTTTTGATCATTGGATAAGTTAAAGACTTAAGAAATATTGATTTAAGATTCAATCGGATTGAAATGGGAATCGAATATAAAATCCCTACTAATGTCGTGAGCTATAAGCATGGAAATGAGATGATTTTGTAACAATAATGTTGGACATGTATTGATTATGAAGAAGCATGATTAATGATTAGATTAGTATTTTTGTAAATTTTAATTTAAATAGTTAATCATGGCTAAGCACTTTAATTAATTAAATTATGAAATTTGGAATTTTAGAATTTGATTAATTGGGTTTAATTTAGAATTGGGCCTTAAAATGTTGTATTTGGGCCTAATGGACTTGGTTGGGCCAAGTTGGTTTAGGTCAATTGGATTGGATTCAAATTGGGCCTAAACCATTCCATTAAGTCCAAATATGACAAATGGGCCTTTTATGTTTAATTGGGCCTTATGGGCCGAAATTGGTTTCTTGGCAATAGGGTGATTCCTTAATTGGGCTTTGGTATTTGGGTTTGACCCATATTGACCAAAGTCCATGCCTAAGAAATTAATTAAAAGCCAATTGGACTTTAATTAAGTGACATTGGATGTTAATTGGGCTTTGAGACTCATTTAGATTAGATTTGGAATCTAAGTCTTAAAGGCGCATTTAAAGGTGTAGTTATTTAATTTTGAATTAAATATAGAATTAGTATTGAATAAGAATTAAATTAGATTTAAATTGTAGTTCGATATAATTCAAGAATGCGTACTTTGAGTACTTATTCATAAAAGAATTGGACTCGCGCAAATCAAATCGTTGTTTGAACATTGGATGATCACTTTATTCTAAGATTAATTAATTGGATTAGATTGATTGAATAACATGCTTTGTGTGAATACATGAATATGTTGAATGAATAATGTATATCAGATGGATATTAGAAGGGAAATGGCAATTTTGGAAATTGTTGTAAATTTAGAATTTATTAAATTGGACCTGCGTGTCCAGCCTTATCTCTCGATTCTTTGTAATTCTCTTCTCACCTAATTCCCCTCAATGTTAATAAGGTTTCTTTAATTGTATTATGCAATTGGGTAAAAGTAAGAATAGTGCTAGCCGGGGAGAGGAAATGAAGTGATTTTTCTAGGAACAATATGTGAGATATCCATCTGCATATCTTTATTAATTTTTTTACTGCGCCTTATTATGCTTTTAGAATGCATGCTTAAGGGTGTATGATGAGACCTAAGAAAGATAATAAATTGGTTTCCAATTTACGCGAAAAAACCCTCAATAAATATTAAGCGTTTTCCTTCCATTGAGTGATTATTCTCAAGATCCAAGATTGGCACTGGTTTGTTGGCCAAAGTCAAGATCTTTGTCCATCGCGGATGTGTTTGAATCATGAAGGCTTTGTTGTGATTTTTTGGCCAAAGTCAAGATCACTTCTTGTCCATCGACATCGATTACGAAGCTTTCCAAGTCAATGGGTTCCGCTTAACTGGAATCATTAAGCTTGTTGTGCCAAGCCAAGGCTTAGTTGATTCATAGGAAAAAGGTTAGGAAAATATATTGGATATATTGGCATATATATTGTATATATGTTTCGGACTTCGAGGTCCACCTACCGGATCTAGGAATTGGATGGATCCAATTGATCTTAGAGATCTACCTAGTTAAATATCATACAGCTTGTTGGCCAAAGTCAAGGTTGTGTGTTATTTAACGGGATCCTAGTCCACTAGGAAACTAGGTTTCCCGAGTACTCAACAGAGGGTTAGAGGCTCGCAGAAATAGTGGGAGGCTAGTATTGAATTTGAATTTTCGTTTAAATACTTAGCTCTACGCGCTTTCAAATATTTCGTCAATTATTTTTATTAGTTGGACTAATATATTATTATTTTTCTTGTAACAGTTAGACTGTACCCATACATCATTAATCGAATAGTTTTGACTATTGCGGTTAAGATACATGAAAGTTAATCATTAGGGATATTGTAATGGGCAATAATGTCTTTAATGGCACAAACTTTCAAGACTGGGATATGAATCTCAGAATTGTTTTGGGATCTGAGAAGTTTCTCTACACTGTGAGAGACCTCTTGGGCCTAAGCCCCGACCTGATCAGTTGTTTGAGCTAGAGGTTTGGAAGACTCATAGCGATGACAACGCGACTGCTCATCGGTAATGCTTGCCGCTATGACACTCGAAATTCCATCGTCAAAACAAGGGATTGGATCCCTATGAGATGATAGCGAAGTTGGATGATCTTCACTGATCTAATCTTAGATCGCAAATATATGAGTTGCAGAAGAAGCTCTTTCGCCGCCTCGCATGTCAGAGGGTACGTCTGTTGAGCACCATATGTCATAGATGATTGCTGACATTGAACAGCTCGGACAGATGGGTATCATGTTCGAGGCTAAGACTTCAGTACATTTAATCCTACAGTCTCTCCCCGACACTTGGAGTAGGTTCATCATGAACTACAACATGTTGAAACAATACCAAACTCTTGGAGAGTTGATGTCCACACTGCGCGAAGTAGAAAAAGAGCTCCTTAAGGGCAAGAAGTTTGAGGCGCACTTCGCTTCAACATCTCAGACTCCAAGGGCTTGGCCCAAGGGGACTGGAGGTGTAAAGAAGAAGAAGAAGAAGAAATGACAGACCAAATCGTCAAAACCTTCTAGGAAGGGTAATGACAAATCCCAAGATGTATGTCTATAGTGCGGGAAGCGGGGTCACTGGAAGCGTGACTGCCACAAGTACAAGGCACACATGAAGAAATCAAAGCGGGTAAGGCACCGGCTTCAGTTATGTTTGTTATAGAAATAAACATCTCTACTACTAGTTTTAAAAATTAGATTTTTGATTCTGGTTGTGGTACTCATATATACTGATGTGCAAGATCTGCAGATTAGCAGGAGACTGGCCTCATGAGAGATTGACCTCCGCGTTGGAAATGGGACACAAGTCGCCGTTTTAGCCGTTGGCACTTTTGTTTTGGAACTGCCCTCGGGGCATGTACTTAAACTTACAGACTATTATTATGTACCTAGTTTGACTAGGAATATTATTTCTGTACTATGTTAGCCCAATGTGGGTATACTTTTGTATTTAGAAAAACTGGGTGTTTTATTTATATATGATATGGAAATTTGTACTGCTGATGTAAATAATGGTCTTTATATTTTGAATATGAATCAATCTAAAACATATAATGTAACAAAAAAAGGCTTAAAATAAGTAACAAAGATGAAACTTATATATGGCATTGTCGTCTCGACACATAAACAAGACACGTATATCCAAAATTTCGAAGAGTGGGTACTTGGACGGATTTGATCCAAATTCATATGACGTCTGCGAATCTTGTTTATTAGGCAAGATGCCTAAGTCACCTTTTAGCGGTAAAGGTGCACGTGCCACCGAACTGTTAGCCCTCGTTCATAGTGACGTATGTGGGGCCATGTCTAGCCAGGCTAGAGGTGGATATGAATACTCCGTAACCTTTACAGATGATGCATCGCGTTATGGTTATGTGTATCTTATGAGACACAAGTCGGAAACCTTTGAGAAATTCAAAGAGTTTCGACACGAAGTAGAAAAACAGACCGGCAAAAGTATTAAAACATTACGATTGGACCGTGGTGGCGAATACTTAAGCAATGAGTTTCTTGATTACTTGAAAGAATATGGTATTCTTTCATGGTAGACTCCTCCAGGAACACCGCAATTAAACGGTGTGTCCGAACGGAGAAACCGAACTTTATTAGACATGGTAAGGTCTATGATTAGTCACACAGAGCTACATATTTCCTTTTGGGGATATGCATTGAACAGTGCAATACTTATTTTGAATAAGGTTCCGTCAAAGTATGTTCAACAGACTCCGTATGAAATATTGACAGGAAAGAAACCGGGTTTCTCATTCCTGAAGATTTGGGGTTGCTGGGCATACGTCAAACGTTTGGAAGGTACCAAACTTGAACCCAAATCAGATAAATTCCTATTTGTAGGATATCATAGGGAAACCAAAGGATATTACTTCTGTCACCCACAAGAGAACAAAGTATTTGTTGCTGTACATGCAGTTTTCTTTGAAAAGGAATTCCTGAATGCATTGATAAGTGGGAGGAAAGTAGAACTTGATGAAAATCAGAGTGATACTGTTCTTGGCACAAAATCCTTAACGGAACATGAACAGTCCATCAAGGATGAGACTATACCACAATCTTCGAATACACAAGGACCGCGTAGGTCAGAGAGAGTCAGAAAAACCTGAGAGGTATGGGTTTCTGATCTCACCTCATGTAGATATTAATCTTATTGAGGAAGACGAGCCGGCTACATATGAGGAAGCGATATAAGGTATCGACTCCGGTTTATGGCAATATGCCATGAATTCCAAAATGGATTCCATGTACACCAACCAAGTTTGGACACTGGTTGACACACCAGAAGGCGTAAAGCCTATTGGTTGCAAATGGGTCTTCAAGAAGAAGACCGACATGGATGGCAACATTCAAATATACAAAGCTAGGCTTGTAGCGAAAGGGTATCGTCAATGACATGGTGTCGATTACGATGAAACTTTTTCACCCGTTGCCATGAATAAATCCATTCGGATAATGCTTGCTATTGCTGCATATTTCGATTACGAAGAAGACGGAAACCTTTTGGAGGATGTTTATATGCAACAGCCTGACAGTTTTGTCGTACCAAGACTTGCAAACAAGGTTTGTAAGTTAAATCGATCCATTTATTGATTGAAGCAAGTATCGCGTTCTTGGAACCAACATTTTGATGAGATCATAAAAGAATATGATTTCGTTCAAAACGAGGATGATCCTTGTGTATATAAGAATGTTAGTGGGAGCGCACTGACATTCATTGTCCTTTACGTTGATGATGTATTACTTATTGGCAATGACATTCCCATGTTAACGTCGGTGAAAGCTTGGCTTTCATTAAAACTCTCCATGAAGGATCTGGGAGAAGCAGCCTTTATTTTAGGATTAAAGATCTACCGAGATAGATCTAGAAAGCTTCTTGGACTCTCCCAAAGCACGTAAATTGACAAAGTGTTGAAGAGATTCATCATGGATCAGTCCAAGAGGGAACTGTTGCCAGTGTCACATGGCGTCAGTCTATCTAAGGACATGTGTCCTAAAACTCAAGATGAGAGAGACAGCATGAGTCGGATACCGTTTGTCTCGGTAGTCGGATCGATCATGTATTCCATGATATGCATTCGACCTGATGTCTCGTATGCTTTGAGCATGTGTAGTCGCTATCAGGCCGATCCAGATGATGGTCATTGGATGGCGGTTAAGAATATCCTAAAGTATCTTAGACGAACTAAGGATGCCTTCTTAATCTATGGAGATGGAGAACTTGTGGTAATTGGGTTTACCGATACAAGTTTCCAAACCGATAAAGATGACTGCAAGTCACAATCCGGGTACATATTTTGTTTGAATAACGGAGCAGTAAACTGGAAATCTTCCAAGCAAGAGACTGTTGCCGATTCAACACAGAAGCGGAGTACATTGCTGCAGCTGATGCAGCAAAAGAGGCAGTTTGGATCCGTAAATTCTTAATTGGATTATGAGTAGTTCCGTTAGCAGCTGAGCCCGTTCCATTGTATTGTGACAATAACGGGGCTATAGTGCAAGCTAAGGAACCGCGGTCTCATCAACGATCCAAGCATGTTCTTCAACGTTTCCATCTGATGCGTGAGATTATACATCGTGGCGATGTGAAGATTGAGAAGGTCGCATCAGAGGACAACATTGCAGATCCGCTGACGAAAGCTATTCCTCAGCAAATGTTTTAGTAACATGTACATAATTCAGGTATTAGATGCTTGAGTGACTGGCTATAGGCCAAGTGGGAGATTGTTAGACAATTATGACCCATAGCGTCACTATTTGTAAAAGACATTGTGGTTTTTGTACAAATTAACTATGTAGCAATGGAAATTCCATTTTATCATTTTGTAGTATTATCGAGATTGGACATCGATAATGCGGAATAGACTAGTATTGCACTTGTGCGTGTTATGGAAGCATAACGGCATAGTTCTCATATATTTAAGTATTGGATGCTTATGCAAGTGTGATAGGAGGTTGTGTTTACCGATGGTATGGAAATAGTTTTGCTATGGATAGACCCCGCGGAATACCATTGGTAGTATGACTATGTGTCTTTGGGACTCCGCATTAGGGTAGGTGTATTTGGTCTTAACCTGAGACTTTAATCGCTAGTACTTGCGACAATCAATACACTTTGGTTTTGGTCGTCCAAGACTTTAAAAGGTTATGTGTACGCCTCTTCTGGGTTTATTGAGAATCGTACTGTATTGGCTGTGATGTCAAGATGGAAATATCACTTCAGTCATATGGAGATGATGATCACACATGGATACAGAACTGGTACTCTAAATGGTTGACACCATCGGAATAATATGACATTATCATGATTATCCGATTAAAGAGACTAGTTACTTTTAATCTGATATATGCTTCGTAAGGGGCAGACACTATTCCAACCCCAGGTCTTGCATGTGACATCTGATACTGGATCGCAATATGCAATACTACGTATACTACGCCTGACATAGATTATATATTCCTTTAAGAATATTTCTGGAGAATTGGGTAGGCACAGTGCTTTCCTAGAAGCCAACCATGTCTCGTAAATCGGTAAAACCGTAGTACAAGGTACGTACGTGTTCGGATAGTTCGACGACCGGATTTACTGCCAACATATCCAGGGATCTCATGGGTCGCTTCTCGTTGATTCACCGATGATGTATGATTCGAACATAATTAGTCTGGGATTAATCACAGAGAGATTTTATCTGGGATAAAATACTATTTCAAGAGAGAGAACGATTAATTTGGAATTAATCGATAAAATAATATATTCGATATATTAAATAAAATTAGATTTCGACGCGGAATTAAAATTGGATTTTAATTCGGGTAAACTAATTAATTTAGAATTAATTCGCAAGCGATGTGAATAGTAATTTTGCTTGGCATAATTATTTAATTAAATTTGATTTAATTACGTCGCAACGGAAAATTTATTAATTTTGAATTAGCGAACCCGAGCCCGGGAGTGTTTGCGGGCCCACTCAGATTTTGAATTCAAGTGGGGCCCACATATCACATCACAAGTCACATCACTTGTCACTTTAATTAACTTAATGTTGATGTGTTTTGGTGGGTTAGTGAAGACTTGTTTTACACTCCAAGTTGGTGAGATATTTGACATATACCAAATATTGATTTTTGTATATCTAATTTTGATTTTTGATATACAAAATAAGTCAACACACTTCATCTAATTCTCTCACTCACTCATGGTTTTGGAAGCCTTTCCTCTCCCTCTCCATTTCTCTCATTGCCGAGAGTTACGAGGAAGATTTGGAATTTTTGTAGCAAAAATTTCACAAGCTAGCACTTACTAGGAATCATTCAAGGTGATAGGGAAACCAACCTTTGAGCTTGGAATCACCATTAAGCTTGGAGCTTGGATTTCTACTTCAAAGAGGAAGCTTTGAGACTTCTCAAATGAGCAAAAAGTTTTTGTGTTCAACACCTCCAAAATCCGATCAAAGTAAGTTTAATTCTGCTATTCTTCTTTGAGTATTCCCTTGATTTCATTGCTTAAAATGATCTTGGGACATCTTAGAAACCCAACATAGAGAGAGGTCCTTAGCCGAGAGGTTTCAGAAGAAGAGATTAAGGCTGCACTGTTTTCTTTAAAAGATCATAAGGCTCCTGGACCAGATGGTTTTAACTCAAGTTTCTTCAAGAAAACCTGGTGTGTGGTAGGTGATGTTGTTATTCATGCTATTCGCTTATAGGGAAGCTCTTGAAATAGGTGAATGCCACATCTGTTGCTCTTATTCTGAATATCTGTAATCCTTCTCAGGTAAAGGATTTTCGGCCTATCTCTTGTTGCAACACTATCTATAAATGTATCTCTAAGATTATTGCAGATCGGATTAAGATTGTTCTTCCTTCCATAGTAAGCTCCAACCAATCTGCTTTTGTAGCGGGTCGACGTATTAGTGACAATATCTTATTATGTCAGGAGTTGGTCAAGAACTGTCAAAGGAGTGGTGGGGTGCTGAGGTGTGCTCTTAAGATTGATTTGATGAAGGTTATGATACAGTTCGATGGGATTTTATGTTGGAAGTGCTGAGAACTATTGGATTTTCTGAGAGGATGGTTGGTTGGATAGGAGAATGTATGACTTCTACTATATTTTCTGTTTCTATTAATGAGGCGTTGAATGGTTTCTTTCCAGGAGGTCTTGGTTTACGCCAGGGGGATCCTATGTCTCTATATCTTTTTGTTTTAGCTATGGAAGTTCGCTCGGGCTTACTTCACAAGATGACTCAAAAGCAGCGTTTAGGTATCATGGCGTTGTTCTAATAATCATCTTACCCATCTCTGTTTTGCTGACGATCTCATGATTTTCTATCGAGCAGATAAGGCTTCAGTTTCCATGGTAAGAGATTGTCTTCATCTGTTTATGGGGTTGTTTGGTTTGGTTCCTAATCCAGCAAAGAGCCAACTTTTTTCTAGTGGTATTTCCTCAGTATACAAGCATGAGTTGCTCAGCCTTTTGGGTTTTCAGGAAGGTGTGCTCCCTATACGTTACCTGGGAGTTCCGTTAATTTCTTCAAAATTTCAGGCTTCTGATTGTAATGTCATTGTAGAGTATATTTTTGGTTGAGCTAAGAATTGAGTTGTAAATCTCTCTCTTTTGCGGGGTGTTTACAGATAATTAAATCAGTTTTGTTTTCTATCCTGGTGTATTGGTCTTCGTTGTTTATATTGCCAAATACTGTAATTAAGAAGGTAGAGTTTATCCTGAGGTCATTTCTTTGTAAGGGTAATGAGCTTGTTTCGACATGGGCGAATGTGGCTTGGGATAGAGTTTGTTTGCCTGTCAAAGAAGAGGGTTTGGGGATTAAGAAGCTAGAAGATTGGAATAAGACAGCTATTACTAAGCACTTATGGTTTCTTAATTCGGGTAAGGAATCCCCTTGGTCAACGTGGGTTCGTTCTTACTTGTTGAGGGGGCACAGTTTTTGGGAAGTTACGCCTTTGTAATTTTATGCGTCGTAGGATGAGGTTTCAGATTGGGAATGGTGAGAAGGCTTTATTATGGTATGACAAATGGCACCCTATGGGACCAATTTTGGATACCTTGGGAGAGAGAGTCATTTATGATTCAGAACTAGATACGATGGCTATGATGGTCGCTATTATTGATGGTAATTGTTGGCAGTGGCCATCAGCGAGGTCAGCCAATCTTCTCCAATTGGCTTGTTATTTGCCTTTTGATTTTGTTCCTTATGATACGAAATAGGATGTGCTGGTGTGGTAGGATGATCATAAAGGTATTTTTTCGTTCATGAGTGTTTGGGATGCGTTGAGGGTAAGAAGTAATCGGGTGAGTTGGTACCGAATTGTTTTGTTTCCAAAGACCATTCCAAGACAAGCTTTCATGTTTTGGCTCACGATTCAATGAGGCCTTTATACTCAGGATCGGTTAATGGCTTTGGGCATTTCAGGTTGTTCTATTTGTGTGCTTTGTGGTCATTCAGGGGAGGATATAGATCATCTCTTCTTCAAGTGTTCATTTGCTTCTCAGATCTGGTGGTCTATTTTTGCTAAATGTGGTATAGATTGGTGCTCTCGTGACTGGATGTAGACTATTAAGTGGATGAAGCAGTATAATAGTGGATCTTTGTGTCATTTACTTGTTCGATTATCCTTTGCCGCTGCAGTTTACTTCATATGGAATGAGAGGAATGCTCGACTACATGATGAGTCTCCTAGTCCATATAGAGTTCTCTTGACCAATATTATGTTTATTGTACAGACTCATGCTAGTTTGTCAAGAAAGGTGAAGCTTTCATATGATAATAGATGGCTTCAAAAATCTTGGCAACTATCAGACGATATTTTTTTATTTGATTTTGCTTGTCTTTGGCCTAATTTGCTTTGTTCTGTAGCTAGGAATGCCCGTCTTCCTTATCTCTCTGGGGTATGCCCCTGTGCTTTTGTTATTTCTTTGGTTAATATACTTACTTTATCCAAAAAAAAATGATTTGATTAATACCTTTTGGTTGTGTATATGAAGAATGGTAAATATAATCGGAGAATTTACTTATTTGATAATTTAGAAGGAAATAAAACAATTATTAACTTGGATAAGAAGTTTCACTTGTTTAGTCACTAACTTGTTTATTCTCTTTTCTCTTGTCTTTTTTTCCTTTTGTGTGTATTAGATTGACGTTTGTGGGTATCGTCATTGTAAACCCTCACCAGACTACAACTCGTCCACTAGGGACACCTAAGGGTTTAAAGGCTTGTTGCATACGGTAAATGCAACCGTGATTCCTACGAAAGTGGCTTAGTTTAATTTTAATTTTTTATTGTATTTTATTTTGTTGTTTTGCTCGAGGACTAGCAAAATGTTAGGTTTGGGGGTGTGATGAGCGGAAAATATATCAATATTTGCCTCACTTTTACTTAATATTTTGTATAGTTTCTCGAGTTTTATGAACATTTTGATGTGTTTTAGTTTTTTTGCAGATAAAATAAAATTCAGACTTAATGGAATCAATCCGGACGAAATGTGGAACAAATAAGGGAAAAATTGGACTTGACATTTTGATTTTGGAGATTGGAAACTTGAATTGGCGTTCTAACAAAGTATAATTTCGGAAATTCTAGCTTTGTGCCAAGCTAAACTTTATAAATTTTTCATACTTTCTTTGGAGGAATTTCTCCATGAAATCATAAAGGAAAGTTTCTTGTATATTTATTTAAGTTTTCTTATATTTTCTTTTTATTTAATTAATAAAATTTTGTGTGTTTTCATTTATTGCATGAGAAGGTAATCTCATTCTGCTGGGGTGAAAATGTGATACTTTTAATATAATAAATTAGATTAATCTCCATAATTTTAATTAAAATTTGGATTAATTAGTTACCGCCTATATGGCCGGTTTAGGTGACAACCTTATTTACCGCCTATGTGGTCGGTTTTACATTCCAGACGTAGTTTCCGCCTATATGGTCGGTTTAGGTAATAACCTTGTTACCACTTATATGGTCGGTTGGACTTAATTGAGACAAATGGAATTTTCACCTTTATGGTCTGGTTAAATATAATTAATTAATCCGTAAACATTGAGAATAAGGGAAATTTCTAATTTTGAAATTTTAAACGTGGATCTTCTAACCCCCAGTATTTTCTTTCATTATTGTGATTTTACTTTTATTTATCTTCAAGTTATTTTTTTTGATGTTTTGTTTATTTAAGTGTTTAGTAATCCTAGGTATGTATTGTAACTAAATACATAATCTGGGGTTGTGATGAATTCTAATATCACTAGTTTATAAGGGTTATTTTATGTATTGAGTAATATAAAGGTTTATTTATTAAGTCTTAAGCTTACTTATTCTTGTTAAATTAGCCATTAATAAGATTTATTTAGTAAACTTAAAATAAACTTGATGAAGGAATTTTAGGTTTCAATCTTAGACTTAATAGCCCACGATCTCCCTTAAGGAATAGATACCCCTTTATAGATTTCCTTCCAGGATAGACATATTCCTATCGGGCGGGGGTAGCCACAATTGGAACTTAATCTTAATGAATTCAGGTAACTTGGTTGACATAGACATATGATTAATTGGGTTATTTGGGTGTTTGCATCTGACCATCGACAGAGGCTTTTGCATATTTTCGTGTTCCAGGTTAATAAACTGATATATTGCACAAACATGTGATAACTACTTCATCTTTAAAAGTATTGAAATGATTCACAACCTAGATAGTTTTATAATATTGATTTTACCTTTAATTCATATTCGCACTATTTTAATTACTTGTCTTTAAGTTTATAATCACCATCCAATCAACAACCAATCTTTAAGTACTTGTAAACATTCAACTTCATAAATTGATAGCAAAGGTATTAAGTCCTCGTGGGATCGATAAATTTTGTAATACTTGAGCGACACGTGCGCTTGCGTAACGTGTGTGTGTTTACCACCGATTAGGTTTATCTGTTCTTTTTTTCAACTATCTAGTTATTTCATGATTCGTCCATCATATCCAACGTTATCCCTTACTTGTTCAAATCCTTGCTAAACTCCAAGTCTAAAGGTATACACATGCTTCTTATTTCTGGTTGAGTGTCTATATACTTACTGAAGTATGGTTACTGGAAGGAAGAATTATCATTCATACCGCTAGAAGTTGTATCAACTATTCCATGCCTTACGGTCCATAAATCTTAATCCATCACTCTGAGGTCTTTATTTATGCTGCTATTTCCAAGATATATTATCTATGTCACTATACGAACTGAACTCTCTTGTTATTTTCGGTTTCCTTCTTACATTTTTCATATTCTATCTCTTAGCTCTAAGACATACTAGTGAGGGTAATGGTGGTTCATTATTCTGGCTACTTCCTAAATTTCTACTCTTCACTCTGATTATGGATTACAACTTTACCACTAAATCTTTATGTCCGCACTAGTACTTTTTAGTTAAATCATTACTGTCTCTCATCTAATGAGTCTGTTCTTTTGAGCTCACATGGACTTCTATTGGTATTTGCCTGATCTATGAGTTTCTTATAGGTATCACTACTTATTCCTCCTTAGTTCTAGGCTGGTATAGAGTGAGATGGGAATTTATATCTCAAAAGGTGCCAATGTTCTTGTTCAGATACTTTGTGTCCTGACATAATCTATTACTCATGTAAGGTAGGTATGAGATAGACTCCGTCATGGCCGATTCTTTAACGGTATTACTGAGGAATTACAACCTAGGTAATTTAGGGTCGCATCTATATCGGGTTTTTTTGAAATAAGGTAATTAATCATCTTTTATTACGACCTTCATTTGTTTGCTTACGGGCCTGAGTTTGGGGATCTAAAATCTCTATATCCCTTTTGACATCTCTTGTCTATTGGAAACCTCCACAACTGATCTTAATTTCTTATTTCTTTTATCCTATGGCTACTCTTCATTATTCAGGGAACTCGCTGTCTATACGAGGTACTCAAGGACTATAGGGTATGCTTGGAATTTTTTTTCAGTAGGAATGGAATCTTATTTGGAGGGAAGGAACTTTACTTGAGTGTACTCGACATTTTTACTTTTGCTTAGGCTCGCTATATTCTCTTTTACTACAAATTCTGGTGTTATCTTTTACTATCTCACTTTGTATCTCTGATTCTTACTACTATCTGGTTACTTTAAGCATTTGTGCGTTCTCTTTTACCCTTTTTTTTTTATAGATTTCTCTTTCTCACTCTCTGGGTAACTTTTCTTAGCAAGATATTTTCTGGTTTTAAGGCTAAATTTGAACTTATGTGAATAATTTAGGATGATTACAGAAATATCTTTAAATAATATAGTTATTTCTAAGGAAATATACTTAAATAGCTCAGGAATTCTTACAAACTTGTCTATTGAACTTTGAGGACGTACTCGAGGATCGGATACAAGAGAGGTAGTGCCTCATATAAGGGGAATTCCGGACATACTGCATATATAAGACCCCAACACTCTGCCCACTGCATTCACTGACTCCCTAGACCATGCTTTGATACCATCTTTGTAACATCCCTAATCTGGGAGATGCTATCTATGGGGAATAGACCGTCCTATCCTCATAAGCCTCTGACTTCTGATAACTGCTATTCTTATCTCATATATGATGAGCGGAAAATATATCAATATTTACCGCTCTTTTTATTTATATTTTGTTTAGTTTCTCGGGTTTGATGAATGTTTTGATGTGTTTTAGTTTATTTTGCAGATCAAATAATATTGGGACACAGTGAAATCATTTACGAAGAAATTTGGGTCAAATAAGGGCAAAAATTGGACTTGACATATTAATTTTGGAGATTGGAAACATGAAATGGGGTTTTAACGAAGTGCAGTTTTGGAAATTCCAGTTTTGCGCATCTGTCGTATTTAGGGATAAAGTTTTACTCCGATATTGGATTGAGCTGATTCAAGTTCCAGATTAAAGAAGACTCAAGGATCTACAACTTTAAAAGACAAAATAATTTCGAATTCAGAATATTTCATGCCCGAATTGATGAACCATACAGAAGTGTGTTGTGTGTAATTATTAAAGTCATTTTCAATCATTTTCAAAGTAAAAAATAAATTAATAAATAAAAATAAAAATTATCAAATCACCACCAAACATGATAAGCAATTAGTGGAGCAATTAATAATGGATTTTCTGGAGTATTAGTGGAGCAATTAAAATGGATTTGGTGGATGATTTGATGGAGGCAAAATTTTGCCTATGAACACCAAGCCATTTCATTTGTAAATTCATACTTTCTTCTAAGCAATTCCTTAAGAATACTAAGAAGATTGTATATTGTTTGTTTATTTACAGCTTTCAGTAATTAATTTCCTCTTTCGCACTTTCTTTTCTTTACTTTTCAGTTTTTACTTTACGCAATTTACTTTTACGTACAGTACTTTTCTTTCTTTAATTTTCAGTTTTTACTTTTCAGTAATGGGGAGGTAACTCCCATTTGCTTGGGTATAAGGTAAAACTTTTATTACTAATATTTAGATTAATCTCCCTTAATTATAATATATAAACTAGTTAAAACCTGACTTAACGAGGATACCGCCATATTGGTCGGTTAGTAATTATTTAAATTGGTTTTAACCGGACTAAACTGGATACCGCCTGATTGGTCGGTTGGTAATTAATTATTAATTTGTCTTAATCTGCATACCACCTATATGGTTGGTTGGTAATTATCATGCAAAGTTAATATATTATATTAAGGGAGATATCTAAAACAGAAGTAATAAAAGTGAATCCTTTTACCTCAGCATTTTCTTTTATTGTACTTTTACTTTATTTACTTTTTAGCAAATTTACTTTCAGAATTAACTTTTCAGCAATTTACTTTCAGTAATTTACTTTCAGCAGTTACTTTTCAGTAATTTACTTTCAACATTTACTTTTCAGTATTTAATTTTCAGTATTTAATTTCAGCATTTACTTTCCATCATTTACTTTCCAACAATTTATTTTTCAGCATTTTACTTTATGTCTTTTATTTTATTTAAGTTTTTACTAGCCCTAGTTATGTGTCGTAACTAAGTTAGTTATCTGGGGTTGTGATGAATTCTATATCACCGGTTTATAAGGGGTTATTTTATAGTTTGGGTAATTTAAGGTTTACTTATTAATTTTAAGCTTAATGTGTCTTGTTAATTGGCCACTAAAAAGATTGATCTGGTAAATCTAAAATAAACTGACAAAGGAATTTTAGGTTTCAGCCTTAGACTTAATAGCCCACGATCTTCCTTGAATATAGATAACCATTTAATAGATTTCCTTACAGGATAGACACATACCTATCGGGCGAGGGTAGCCATAATAGGAACTTAAACTTAATGAATCCAGGTAATTTGGTTGACATAAACATATGGTTCAATTGGGTTATACTGGGTATTTGCGTCTGACCATCGACATAGGCTTTCGCATAATTTAGTGTTCCAGGTTAGTAAACAGATATATTACACAAAAATGAAATAACCACTTCATATTAAAATGATATTCGAAGATTCACAACCCTAGATAGTTTCCAAATATTGAATTTTCTTAAACCTACTTTCGCGTAATTTTATTTATTTATTTTTAAATTCAAAATTATCATCATTTCAAATCAATCAATCAACATGTTAGATACTCGTAATCATTTGACCTCATAAAATTAATAGATTAGGTATTAAGTCCTTGTGGGATCTGACTCAAAAAGACCATGTTTGCCAATTTATAAGAAAATTGAATGGGAAGCTTGTCCTTGACGCATAGACGTCAATCAAGCTGCTACTTTTATTGTACATATTATATATCTTTGTCTTTTCCTATTAATTGCGATTTGTTTTGTTGTTTTCTTTTATTTTCTCCGACATGATCCAGACCTTTTACTATCACGATTTATTTTACTGTTAACTAATAATTGTCATTTGGCAGGTACTAGTGCTATTATTTTACTCACCCTTTTCAGGTGTTATAAATTCAACTCATCATTGCACTTTTGAAGACATCCAGAGTAAAACATGGAAGCCACTTCAAGAATACGAGTTGAAAACATCTGTGTGTTTTGCGGTACTAGTATTGGTGTTAAGCCACAATACATAGAAGCATCACATGAATTTGGTCGAGTCTTAGCTGCAAGGAATATGCACTTAGTGTTGGACAATTATGACCCATAGCGTCACTATTTGTACAGATCACGATGTTGTTGTACAAATTAACTATGTGACAAAGGAGATTGCACTCTTATCATTTGTGATTAGATCACCTAGATATATAAATGATAGGAGGTCCCTGTGATTTGTTCCTGGATTGAGAATGATATGAGACAATATCAATCCACGAAGGATAAATCATTCAACATCCCTAGTTAGAGCATTATCGAGATTGGACATTGATAAATGCGTAAAAGACTAGTATTACACTTGTGCGCGTTGTGAGGGCATGACACCATATTTCTCATATATTTGGGTATAGGATACCCATGCAAGTGTAATATGAGGTTGTGTTTCACCGATGGTACGGGAAACAGCTTTGCTCTGGATAGACCCCGCGGAATCCCATTGGTAGTATGACTATGTGTCTATGGGAGTCCGCAATCAGGGTAGGTGTATTTGGTCTTAACCTAAGACTTACACCACTAATGCATACGACAAGCAATATCTTTGGTTGAGGTCGTCCAGGGCTTTAACCGGTTTCTGTGTACGCCAATTCTGGGTATATCGAGAATCGTAGTGTGTTGGGTGTGATGTCAAGACGGAAGTGTCACTCCAGTCATATGGAGTTGATGATCGTGAATGGATACAGAACTGGTTCTCTATATAAGGTTGCAACCGTCGGGATAATATGACTTGGTCATGATTATCCGATTTAAAGAGACTAGTTGCTCGTAATCCGATAAATGCTTTGTACGGGGCAGACACTGTACTAGCCCCAGGCCTCGCATGTGATCATCTGATACTGGATAGAAATACACAATACTACGTATACTACACCTCATATAGATCATTTATTCTTGTAAGGATATTTCCGGAGAATTGGGGATACATGGCGCTTTGCTAGAAGCCAACCTTGTCTTGTAATTCGGTATAAATGTAGTACGAGGTACTTACGTGTTCGGATAGTCCGACAACTGAATTTACTGCCAACATATCCGGGGATCTCATAGGTCGCTTCCCAAAGTTTCACCGATGACGTATGACTCGCACTTTTAATTAATCTGGGATTAATTAGATGAGAGAAAAACTTAATTTGGGATTAATTGCGGAGATATTTTATCTGGGATAAAATATCAATTAAAGAGAGAGAACGATTAATTTTGAATTAATCGATTAATTAATATATTCGATATATTAAACGAAATTGGATTTCGACGCGGAGTTAAAATTAGATTTTAATTCGGGCAAACGAATTAATTTAGAATTAATTTGTTAACGATGTGAATAGTGATTTCGCTAGGCGTAATCATTTAATTACGACGTAACGAAAAATTCGTTAATTTGGAATTAGTGAACCCGAGCCCGAGATTATTGCTAGCGCATTCGCATTTCGAATTCAAGTGCGGCATGTCAAATCAAGCGTCAAATCGCTAGTCGCTTCAAGCGTCAAATCACTTGTCACTTTAAGTGATGTGACTTGATTGATGTGATGAGTGATGTATGTGGTTGGCAATTAAAGCCAAATGTGTTGGAAATGAACTTAAAATTTCATTTCATGTGTATTAGATACACA